>JAJVDC010000212.1:0-66525 GCA_021436925.1 Neofusicoccum ribis
ATCTTACTAAGCGGCTTACGCGTTATTCTAGCTTTACTAAGGAGTCTTTAAAGAAATGTCGGCCAGCTATATTAAGTATTTCTACCCGTTATATTATAGAGGTTTATAAGCTACCGCCGTCGCTTAAAGCGCAGCCTAAGCTGGTTAATAACTTATACGAGCGCTATATTTCTTACTTCTATAGCCCTAAGGATACTAACGAGGAGCGCCGTATTATGATTAAGGCTAGCTATAAGCGTAGTACTCTAGAGGCTAAGTATATACGCTACCGCGGTGCTCGCTATAATTGTAAAGAGGTATGTTTGAACTATTTCCCTTGGCCTAAATTTACTTTACGTGCGAGACGCTTATATACTAACCGTAAATCGTAGCCTTTCTATAAATTCCGTAGAGCTAATAATATTTTAGCTTATCTACGCCGTACCACTATCCGCTATACTAAGCGCGGCGACCCTACTAATCGTATCAAGTATAATTTTATAAAGGTTACCAAGTACGCTCTAAAGTATATTAAAAGTTAGAAGGCTTGATCGCTAAAGTATAAGAATACTATTAAGTAGGCCGGTAGTGAAGTTACGTACGGCTATACCCGGCGTGCTTTACGCGAAGCCAACCTAGAACGCTTTAAAGTATATTACTACTTGCTTTACGTATACGTTTCGTATAGTACTAACTATAGTATTATAGCTGGACCTTGGCCTCTAGGGCGCTATAAACGCTACTAATATTCGTGTCGATCCTAAGCTTAAGGATCGTATTTTCTAGAGTATAGATAGTAGCTTTAATAAGCGTTACCTTAATCCTACTTATAATAAGGGTCTTAACGAATATAGCGGTTAGCGCGACCTTCGACTATACTAGTATAGACGGGGTGCGAATTGATTAAGAGATGGGTTTAGGATTAGGTTCTTCGGGGTTTTACTTTTATAGATAGTCTTCTAGTATACGTTTTACGTGCGTATAATATACGCTAAGTATACGCGTTAAATATAACTTCTCCATGATTATAGCTATTTATTTAATAGTAACACTTGCAATTTCTTAAATAGTAGATAGGTGTTTCCCGAAGTTTTCCTCGCTATACTTTTAGCGGGTTCTATAGTCTCTCGTATATAGACCTCCTGGTCCTAGGTTTCTTATAAAGCCTTTTTCCGCTTGTTCTTTAACCCCTTAGGTCTCTCTAGTCCGCGTTTTATGGGTTATATAAATCTTAACGGCTCTCCGACTATTCTTCGTATACGTTTCGCACCTAGAGGGTGTAATCCCTATAGGTGCCTTTAATAGTATTCGTTAAGGAGTTTCTAATAGTTCTCGAGCTCTAATTCGAGCTTCTACTCGTTATACTCCGCCAGCTAATCTAACTATTAGACGAGGTATTTAAAACCGCTCGGGCCGTCTTTATATATTACGATAGCCTCGACCTCCTATATATCTTCTACTAGATTAACTACCGGGGGCTAGAACCCGGGGCGAGCTAAGTAAGGCTCTAATAGTAATATATAAAAGACAGGGTAGAGCTGCTTTATTAATAGTAGTAGCTCGAGCTTATACGCGTATATCCCAACCTTCTTAGTAATAATAAAAGGGCTAAAGAACTTATAGTTAAGCTTCTTATATGGGCGCTTTATATAAATGTTTTTCGCTAATAGTAGTACCTTATCTCCCTCCTTAAAATGCTTATCTAGGCGGCGCTTATTATAGTACTTTACTTAGAGTATTTAAGAGTGGTAGATGGCTTTCCTTATACGCGCGTATACGCGACGTATATAATCTACGTACGTAGAGACTATAGCTAGCGTAAGAGCGATGTCTACTACTCTATCTAGAGCCCCCGCTATTAACCGTAGCTAATCTGGGCCTTTAAGGCCGTTAAGGGCATTTATTTCGACCCCGAAACTTAAGAGGTTTAGGGTTACCTTTATTAACGCGTGTTCCTTATTATTATAGGTATATACTACTATTAGTAGTAGCGATGCCTAGTTATCTTATTCCTAATTAGCGTATATACGGAGGTATATCTTAATTTCTTAATTCTAACGTTCCGTCTAGCTATCCATCTATAGATGGAAAGTAGTACTAAAGCGCTACTTTATACCAAGGTCGTAATAGAAGTTTGCCTAGTACTTACTAGTAAATACTATGCCTCTATCCGACACTAGGAAGTTGGGTACGATAGTATTAAGAAAGTAGTTACTAAGTAGGCGGGCTAACTTCTTCGTATTAATACTCTTACGTACTAGAAAGTAGCGCACCTTCTTAGTAGCTCGATTAACGAGGACTAAGATTAAGTTATAGTAAGCGCCTTCGCTGGTCTATAATTCTAGTAGATTAGTAATAAAGTCTATAGAGAGGTGCTTCTATAGAAGGACCTCTACCTCTAATAGCTATAGGTAGCTATAGGGCTTATATCTTTATACCTTGTACCTTTAGTACTTATTATAGGTATAAAGGTACTCTTTAATATCTTTCTTTAGGCTAGGCTACTTATACTTACGTACAATCACCTCGTAAGTACGCTTAGAGCCGTAATAGCCTCCTAAAGAATCATCGTAATTACGCCGAAGAATCTCGTCCCTTAGGGGAGTACTATTAGGTACGTAGATCTTTAGTTCACGGCGTAGAAGTCCTAAATAGTCTATTAACTATCCTTCTAGGACTAAGTTCTTACGGCTCTTATTCTTTATCTTTTATATAAAGGCGTTAGCGTCCTAGCTTTCGTAGATAAGGTTTATAAGTGTCTACGGAGATTAGTCTTTGAAGGAGTTTTCGCCTATAGCGGCTACTACCACCGTAGAGCGGGGTATAAGGCTAGGAGATAGCGTCGTACCTACGAACGTACGTATAATACGTATACGGTTCGTATAATCTTCGCGAGCGGCCTACTCGTAGAGTAATACCCTAACGGCAGTGATAATGTCTAGTAAAGATAGGGGAGGAGACGAATCTTCTTAATCGACTATTATATAAGGGTCCCTCGTATACTCTTCGTACGCGTCTCGCGTTATAGGAGTAGTAGCTCCTAAGGAGGCTCCTATAAGCTCCTAGGCCCGTAGCTTTTATTATAGCGTTAGTAATATAGCGTCTAGATATATCTTCTTATAGATCTCTTTAAAACCTAACGCGTAGTCGAGTCGCCGGCTAAGAGGATTAGCTGGGTTTATAGCCCCTAGCTTATATTTAATCTTAAAGTCGAAGCGCGCTAGCTCTTTAGTATAGTATATCTATCGCTTTAACAACTTCTTAGTAGTTATAAAGTATTTAAGGTTGTTATAATTACTAAGTACGCGCGTTAGTTATAAGGCGTATATAAGGAAGTATTACTAAACCTTAAAATAAGTTACGATTACGAGTAGTTCCTTATTATATATATTATAGTATACCTCTACCTCGGTGAACTTTTAACTATAGTAGGCGATAGGTAACTAGTATCTCTAGTCTCCCTCCTATCCTTAGGGTTATAGTAGAATAGCTTTTATAGTAAAGTTAGACGCATCTATAATTAATATTAAGGGGAGTTCTAGGTCGTAGTAACGAAGCACCGGTCCCTATATAAAGACTACTTTAAGTGTACGAAAAGTATACGTAGCGGTATTAGACTAAGTGAACTCTTAGTACCACTTAGTAGGGCCCTTACGGGGTTCCTTCTTCGCCTTGCCTAGTAGTGGCTTTAAAGTCTTTTATACTAGGTTATTTAGTAGCTTTACTAGCGTGGAATAATTCTAGATAAAGCGCCTATAGAAGTTTATAAACCCTAGAAAGGACTAGATCTCCCTAAAGCTCTTTAGCGTTAGCTAGTCCTAGATCGTTTAGACCCTTTTAGAGTCTATAGTAATACTATCTAGTATTATAACGAACCCTAGGAACTCGGCTCGCGTTATATAGAACTTATATTTTAAGAGTTTCGTATATAAGCTCTATTTTTATAAGCGGTCTAGTACGGCTTGTACGTACTACACGTGTAATTCCTTATTCTAAGAGTAGATAAGGATATTATCTAAGTAGACGATATAGACTATATCTATAAGGCTATCTAAGGCTATATTTATATAGCTCTAGAAGGTAGTAGGCGCGTTAGCTAGGCTAAAAGGCATGATAAAGTACTTAAATAAGCTATAGTAGGTCTTAAATACTATTTTCTACTTGTCGCCTAGTCTAATACGGAGTCTATAGTAGGTATTACGTAAATCGAGCTTGGTAAAGATCTTTATATATAATATACGATTTAACAGCTCGCTAATAAGGGGTAAGGAATAGTAATTCTTAATTATAACCTTATTTAACCCTCTATAATTAATATATAGCTATATAGTTCCGTTAGGCTTCGGAACGAAGAGGATAGGCGCGCTAGTAGGACTCTTACTAGGCCTAATCCAACCCTTTTCGAGAGCCTAGTTAAGGTACTCTTTTAAGATAACCAACTCGCGCTATAAGAGGTTATATAAGGGTATCTAAGGCGGCGTTTTACCGTCCTTAAGATTAATAGCGTGGTTATACTCTAAATACTAGATAAGTATTCCTACTAGCTTGTCTAAGAAGACGTTAAAGCGGCTCGCGTACTATAGGAGTAAGCCGTTAACGGTTATAACCGTAACGGTAGCTATAAGAGTATCTTAGCCTTCGTAGAGGTCCGGGTACGCTTCGTATATAAGGCTAATACGGTTTCGCGTCGCTTAAACTACGAGGACTAAGGCGCTTAGTAGAAATAGATTAGGGTTCTAATTACTACCGCCTTATGTTATACGTTCTCCTAGCACCGTTAGTATAGAGCGTAAGTAAAAGACTAGTAGTAGTCTAAGAAGGAGGACTTCGTTATCTTCTATAAGGTAGGCTACGAGCTCTTCTTTAGTTATAATCTATACTTTTATAAGGTCTAGTTAACCCTAGTAAAAGGAGCCTATAGCGAACTAGATAATAGGGTCGACGTCTTATATCTAAGGTATACTAAGGATAACGTCGTAGTCTATAAAAGAGACTCTCTAGAAGGGTAGAGGACTAGAAGTATAAAGCTCTCCTATATCGTCTATAGTAGTAACGGTTAAGTCGTAGGAGTCCTATACCGTTATAGGGTGACTATTAAGGAAGCGTACGCGTAGAGTGCGTTTTACTTATAAAACGGGTATTTATAGCCTATATATAGTATCCTAGTTGATTAGATTTACCAAATATCCCGTGTTAAAGAGTGCCTTTAAGGCAGTCTAACCTATTAGAATATTAATAAGGATGTCTAAGATAATCCTCTTACTAGCTCTCTTAGAGTTCACGCTTAACGATAGGGAGCTTAAGGCTACTACTAGGCTTGGTCTTTTCCTAAGTTATCGTAGTTCTTAAAACCCTAGGTCTTAGGGATTTTATTCTTGCCTCGGAAGCTACGCTTCTCGTATAAGGCGCCTATAACTAGCGTACGTTTAGGGTCTAAAGAGCCCCGCCTAGATCCTCTCGACTGGAACCCTCTACGGCCCTAAGAAGTAGACCTAGGTTGGCTACCTAGATTGGTAGTATCGCTATACGAGCGCTTCCAACTCTTACTATTATTTTTAACGATAGCGGCCTCCTTTACGGTCTTAGTGAGATTTATTATTACTTTAATACGCTAGACGGCTACGTGAAAGTCTTTAAGACGATCCACGTTATAGAGGAAGTTACCCTTAAGTAACTCTTTTTAGTACACCTCTAGGAGGCGTGTATAGTAGAAGTCTATTAATAGAACCTTATTATTAATCTTGTAAGGGAGCTGTTTAAGAGCACCTTTAAGGCGCGTATAAAACGTATAGTACTTAGTACTAGAGCGTATACTAGTAGCCTAGAACGTAGATACGCTCTCTAACCTCTATAAGGCGGGGTCTTTAATTTAATTCTAAACGATTTGCTTAAACTCGTCGAATAGAAGCAGGCCTTTCTCTTTATCCTTAAGCCTCTAGTAGACGGGATTTAAGAGAGCCCTATTCTTATTAAGGCCCTAAAGGGCCTAGCGGGTACGTTCTTCGTAGTCGAGCTATTAAATTCCTATAAGGGAGAATACGTTATAGACCTCCTTAATCTATATATTAAACGCCTACTACGTAGTTGTCTTAAGTAATAGAGGTTGGCGCTTATTAAGTCTAAGGAGGTTCTTATCTTAAGAAGTACCGTTAGTTACTATACGAGACGCGTATATAGCGGGTATAAGTACTCTACCTAATAGGAGCGTAATACGTTTCTATAAGACTTAGATAATCTCGTTTAAACGGTAGATGTCTTTAGGATTAAGACCCGGGTCAACGACTAGGAGTTCCTCTAAGTTAGCTTAGAGCTATACTAGGCGCTCTATAGGGGTTGAAATCTAAGTGTTCACTATAGGCGGCTCGCTACTAGTAGTACTGTCGGAGCCTTTGTTAGTTAGCTAAAGCCCTAGTATAATAGTCCCGGAGGGCTGGCTCTCTATATACGCTTTAGTATTAGTATATATACTATTCGTAAGCGTAGCGCGTCTAGGTTGGGCTATACGACGGCCGCTTATTATTTTAAACCGGCTATTTAAAGTAAAGGATTCGAATATAAGGACTAGAGGGAAATAGGGAGTTTAGAGATAGTATATAAGTAGTTAGCTTTAATTAATAGACGAATCCTTAAGGGATTTAGGCCGACTAACGGTGGGCTGACGGTAGATATCTAGCTAGGCGAGGTCACGTGGTTATCACGTGACCTGTGGGCTCTTCGCATGCGTTTCGTAGGCGGAACGTACTATTAGAACCTATAGTAGGCTTGGAAGCCTTATATCTAGATTAGCTATAGTTAATAGTAAGAGCTCTAGATAGAGTAGTAGATATCGCTCTTATACTAGCTATAGCCTCTATATATATAGATTATATACGTCGTGTATATATATATATAAAGGAAGTTATCTACTACTCTTAGATACTCTAAGTAAAGTACTATAATAAGTACCACCTAGATAAGTATTTTAAGAAGGGAGATAAGGTACTACTATTAGTAAAAAATATTTATATAAAGCGCCTATATAAGAAGCTTAACTATAAGTTCTTTAGCCTTTTTATTATTACTAAAAAGATTAGGATATATACGTATAAGCTTAAGCTACTACTATTAATAAAGCGGCTCTACCCTATCTTTTATATATTACTATTAGAGCCTTACTTAGCTCGCTCTAGGTTCTAGCCCCTAGTAGTTAATCTAGTAGAAGATATATAAGAGGTCGAGGCTATTATAATATATAAAGACGGCCCAAGCGGTTCTAAATACCTCGTCTAATAGCTAGGTTAACCGGTAGAGTATAACGAGTGGAAGCTTAAATTAGAGCTCGAGAACTATTAGGAACTCCTTAACGAATACTATTAAAGGTACCTATAGAGATTACGTTCTCTAGGTGTAAAACGTATATAAAGAATAGTTAGAGAGTTGTTAAGATTCACGTAACCCGTAAAACACGGACTAGAGAGACCTAAGGGGTTAAAGAATAAGTAGAAAAAGGCTTTATAAGAAACCTAGAACTAGAAGGTCTATATATAAGAGACTATAAAACCCGTTATATAGCGAAGAAAACTTCTAGAAAACATCTATCTACTATTTAAGAAATTATAAGTGTTACTATTAAATAAATAGCTATAACTATAGAGAAGTTATATTTAACGCGTATACTTAGTATATATTATACGTACGTAAAACGTATACTAGAAGACTATTTACAAAAGTAAAACCCTAAAGAACTTAATTCTAAACCCATCTCTTAATTAATTTATACCCCGTCTATACTAGTATAGTTAAAGGTCGCGCTAACCGCTATACTCGTTAAGACTTTTATTACGAGTAGGATCTAGATAACGCTTATTAAAGCTACTATTTATACTCTAGAAAATACGATCCTTAAGCTTAAGATTAATATAAATATTAATAGTATTTATAGTATTCTAGAGGCCGAGGTCTAGCTATAATACTATAGTTAGTACTATATAAAATATATATATAAAGTAAGTAGTAATATACTTTAAAGCGCTCTAGATTGGCTTCGTATAAAGTATACCGAGTATAGCCGTATATAACTTTACTACTAGTCTACTTAATAGTATTCTTATACTTTAGCGACTAAGTCTTTTAACTTTTAATATACTTTAGAGCGTACTTAGTAACCTTTATAAAATTACGCTCGACGCGATTAGTAGAGTCACCGTACTTAGTATAGTAGATAGTAGTATAGTATAGATAAGCTAAAATATTATTAGCCCTATAGAATTTATAGAAAGGCTATAATTTATAGTTAGCGCGTATACATCTCGTATATAAAGTAAATTTAGGCTAAGGGAAATAGTTTAAATATACCTCTTTATAATTATAGCGAGCACTACGGTAGCGTATATACTTAGCCTCTAGAGTACTACGCTTATAGCTAGCCTTAATTATAATATAGCGCTCCTTATTAGTATTCTTAGAGCTATAGAAGTGAGAAATATAGCGCTTATATAAGTTATTAACTAGCTTAGGCTACGCTTTAAGCGACGGTAATAGCTTATAAACCTCTATAATATAATAGATAGAAATACTTAATATAACTAGCTAACGCTTCTTTAAAGACTCCTTAATAAAGCTAGAATAATGTATAAGTCGCTTAGTAAGATCTTTTAGACTTACGAAGAGGTTATTAGAACTACTAGTAGAAGTATTAAAAGAGCTAGTAAAAGGAGACTAGAATTTAGAAGTAAGAGGATTAGTAGTAGAAGTAGCTATAGAAGAAGTTATAGTAGTTATAGAGAAAGAGACTCTACTATAGATAGAAGACTATCTTATATCTCCTATAGCGTATCCTCTACGCCTAGTAAGAGACTTTAATATATATCTATCTCGTATCTACTATATATACGGCGCGCCTAATTAGTATAAAGAGAATAAAGTAAAATAAGAACTAGGCTAATTAAGGCCTAATATAAGCCCTATTAAGCTCGTAGCGTATATACTTATTATAATAATAACGCTCTAAACTATAATACTATACTATAACGTAAAGTTTATATATAAAGTAGTAGAGCCTTTTATAGCGCTATCTAAGCGACTATATAGTACTATAGCTATATACGCTATCTATAGATACGTAAACACTATATAGATAATACCTAATAAAAAGTAAGAGAAGCGTAAGTATACCTTATAAATAAGCGCCTATAATATAAAGAGCCTACGAGGCTTATATATAGTATATTTCTTTATCTCTCTAGATCTAATAATATAGAGATTAACTAACTTAAGCCTAGCTAATAACGTTACTAAAACTAGTAGCTGGTAATAACACGCTTAAGTAAATACTATAAATATAAAAGACCTATAAGAGTCTACCGTAATAATATAAAAAACCTATAAGAGTCCACTATCTATACGTAGATAAGTATTCTATCTTTCTAATTAAAAGTATAGAGGTTAATAACTATTATACTCTTTTTAGAGGACGCGAGCCCTATATAAATTATATATAAGCCCGTTATAAATATACTAGAAGCCTTTAATAGTAGTATTATATTCACTTTAGTTCTAGGTTTAGAGTTTTTCCTTCTAGATCCTATATAGACGTTTTTTCCCTCTATAGAGGTTTTATTCTATAAGATATTTAAAAATCTTAAGGTTTTTTTACTTTCTAGAGTCGAGAACGACCCCGCTACTAGAGGGGGATAGTATAAGGCTTCTAAGCCTACTATAAATTCTAATAGTACGTTCCGTCTACGAAACGTATACGAAGAGCCTATAGATAACGTAATAACTACGTGACCTCGCCTAGCTAGATATCTACTATCGGTCTATTATTAGTCGGTCTAAATCCCTTAAGAATTTATCTATTAATTAAAGCTAACTACTTATATACTATCTCTAAACTCCCTATTTTTCTCTAGTTCTTATATAACTCCTCTTCTAGTAGAAGACCTCTAGGCTTTATAAGAATAGGCTTCTATATAGAAAGTTCACGCCTACTAGTAAAAGATTAGATTAATTAACTTTATAGTAGTTACTACGCGTTTAGATATTACTTAAATAGCTTTAAATCTTATAGAATATTTATAGAACCCCTCTTAAAGACATTAATAGC
The DNA here is from genome assembly GCA_021436925.1 of Neofusicoccum ribis. NCBI lineage: Eukaryota > Fungi > Ascomycota > Dothideomycetes > Botryosphaeriales > Botryosphaeriaceae > Neofusicoccum > Neofusicoccum ribis. The sequence continues at coordinate 10,064 of JAJVDC010000212.1, forward strand.
TTACTATATAGATTATTTAATATCTTATAGTAACTAAGTACCTTGTAATTAAGTTTAATACTCTATAAACGGAACTAAAGAATATCTTTCTAGCCTATAGTAATACTTCTTTTATAGATAATCTTAATATAAGAAGATCCGTCTAAGGCTATATCTTTTAACTCTTTAGAGGCCCTATTAATTAGAAAGTAAGTAAGTAAAAGACTATTACTATCTTAAGTACTAAAGCTAAGTTTATTTCCCTCTTAACTACTATAAAGAAGCTTCTTTAGTAGGAAAGAATTTTTTAGTATATACGCTTTAACCCTAACTATTACCTATTTATATAATATAATAATAGATAAATAATACGCCTCCTTGATAAATCCTCTTCTAAACTTACTACTAAGCTACGCTATATAGATATCTATTAATATTAGCTACGCTAGAAGATCTAGAACAAGCGTATTAGGCTTTAATAGATACTATCTATAGAAATAGTAGTAGATGGCTTAATAAAGCCACTTCCCCCTTAGAGATTCAAGTAATTTATTAAGTAACTAAGTCTTACGGATATTAAAGAACTTATTTAGTACTTAAGTAATACTTCTTAAGTTTAACTCTTTTCTTACTTATTTCTCTCTTACTAAATCCATAGTAAGTTTTCCTTAGCACACACGTTAGTAGTTTATTTTAGTCCTAGTATTAGCAACTTCTTTTATTAGAACAAGCACCAGACTACTCATTCTAAAGGGGGTGTGTCAACCACATTAGCCCGTAATCACGTGTTTTACTCTTAGCTCAACGCTATTACGCTAGCCTCTATACTACCTCTTTTTCTTACCTTCTTACTACAACTAAGATTACTATAATAGCTCCCGTATTCTTCCGAACGCGTAGTATATAGTCAGCTTAGACAGCTTTAATTTATAGGACAGCGGCGTCTACTTTCTCGCACCGTTCGACAGAAATCGAAATTACGGATCCACAGCAGGTTGATGGTTACCCTGTCACTAACGCGTGGTCACAAAATTGTTAGAGAAAGATAATGGGATGACCCTCAGGTGCTCTTGATCGCTCAACGGCTGTGGGTCAACTCTGCAAAACGCCTGATCATCAGAAACCTATATCACAGCGGGAAAAGAGGAAACGGAAGCCAGGCGCTGTATTCCTCATGATCGACAGATGTGTGTTTGGTCATGAATCACAGCGGGAGTAGCCGAACGCGTCCTTTGCAATTATTGCCATGCGCACTTGTGCCAAGTATTACACGGGCTCCAGAATGACCAGCTCTTGCGAGCTGGTTTTAGTAATCATGTTTCGCCTCTTCCCTCCTCCATTTGTAAGCAGGTGGGGACAACATCGGGCATGGATACTCAGATCGCTCAAAGTTCCGATAAGTTCGCTGGTGATGATCATCATACGAAACGATGCCGGCTAAAACACAAGTGGGCTTAAATTACAGACATCAACGAGCAGATCCAGAAGCTGGTCGGGGAGGTCACGCCATCATGGCCCTCTTCATGTACTGCACTGTCATTGTCATGCCTCTGAAGGGAATGATATCTCAGTTGGCTTGGGTTACGTATGGACAGAAAACCAAAATGGTTACAAGGCTCTCCACCCGGCTATGACGTATGAATAATGCGGGCAATTGTGTGACCAGCGTGTTGAGGGCCTGGGCTATCTAAGAAAGGCTTGATCATCTCAAAGGTTTTCCTGAGAGTCGTCCGGGTTATAAGTTGCGCGATGCTGTGCTTGTAGGAGTCAAGAAGTTGTTCCAACGTTGCTTCGACCAGAAGTTCTCATCCTGACACACCTCAGAGCGCACGATCGTCAACCGGTCCGGCTAAAATCTTCCTTCAACATGCTGCTCCATGCGCCAAGGGACGTGGATGGAGGAACTATAACCCTCTTGGGACTCGCTGGGGTCTCCGTGGCGTTCTTTGCTTACTGCATATACCAACGCTTCCTCTCTCCTCTCGCCAAGTATCCAGGTCCTTTCTGGGCAAGCATCACAAACATCTGGTTTGCACAGCAACATAATCATCCCGACGTCCACCGCAGGATACTCCGACTACACGAAAAGTATGGACCTGTCGTACGAGTAAAGCCCAATAAATTGTAAGTCCCTCAGTCAGGTAACGATTAATGCTACAGCAGATTACACACTTACACAAGCGGTTCTCAATAGGAGCATTGCATCTACAGACGCATTCAAGACTATCTATAGTACGGTAGCCCTTTTCGTTCTTCGCAATCCTCTTAACGCTCGCATCTCATGCAGAGACGGAAACGTACAGCTAATTCGTAACATCACAGGTGCGGGAAACAACTACATCAAAGGAGAGTCGTATGTTCCCTTCAAGGGAAAACGCACATTCGACCTATTCGGCGAACGCAATGAGCGGGTTCACGGACAACAACGCCGCTTAGTCGGCGGTGGGTACACTATGGAGACCATGAAGACCCTCGAGCCATACGTCAACGAGACTGTCAAAGTCCTTCTTAAAAAGATGGAAGACACGGGAACAAACGGCCGGGTCATTGAGTTCGCGTACCTTACGCATCTATTTGCCTTTGGTGAGTTCACCTGTCTCCCCTCCCTTTCAGCCCCGTACCCCACTGCAGCCTCTCTGTACACTCCTCCATCCTTGCACCTCTTGCCCTCGCAGCGGACATCCGCTTACACTTGCAGACGTCATCGGAGAAGTCACCTTCGCGCGGCGCTTCGGCTACATCGAAGCCGGGTCAGACTTCGGACTATTCGGGACTATCGCCAAAACGCTGCTGTCGGGGGTGTGGGTGGGCGAGATCCCGTGGCTGTACCACCTGCACCAGCGGCTGGTGCCTCTGATCGGCAACCACCTGGCGATCAACGCGCGCAACGGGTACCTGCACGACTTCACGCTCAAGCAGATGGCGGCGCGCAAGGAGCGCGCCGCCGCCGGCGCCGACGACCACAACAGCGACATCCTCAGCAAGCTGCTGGCCGCCTCCCGCGCCAAGCCCCAGCTATCCGAGTCCGACATCGGCTTCACCCTGACCAGCAATGTCATCGCCGGCTCGGACACTACCGCCGTCTCCATGTCCGCCATCGTGTACTACCTGCTCGTCACGTCGGCTGCGAAGGATCGCCTGCTGCGTGAGCTGCGTGAGAAGGTGGTCGCTGGCGACGTGGACGCGGATGGAATCGTGCCGGCCGCGGTGGGAGAGAAGTGGCCGTTCTTGCAGGCCGTCATCCACGAGGGCATGCGTATGCATCCGGCGCTGGGTGGCCTGCTCGCGAGGGTGGTTCCGCCGGCTGGCTTACGGTTTGGGGAGAACTTCGTGCCTGGTGGGGTGAGTTATTGCGCCTGCTGACTGATGTTGTGGGTTGAAGAGTTTGGCTGACGCTTTTTGGGTTTGCCTTGTGAAAGGCCGAGGTGGGGACTTCGCCGTGGGTCATACACAGAAACAAGGACATCTTCGGCGATGACGTCGAGACATTCCGGCCCGAAAGGTGGTTGGATGAAAAGCGAAAGACAGACATGCGTAAGTGTGAACGGGCAGAGAGGTTTGCCGGCTTGTGTTTCTGTCACACACTGACACCCTTTCAAGACCGATTCTTCTTCGGCTTTGGCGGTGGATCGAGAACCTGTGTTGGAAAGAGTAAGAGACCTCTCCTTCAGAGAAACATGGAGTTCGCGCTAACTTAGCTTTAGATATAAGCATGCTGGAACTGAACAAGGTATACCCTTCCCAATATTGCTGGAGTACCGTCAGAGCTAATATCGATATGCAAGGTTATCCCGACCTTGTTTCTGCGGTTCGATCTACAGATTTCGAATGACAAGCCAGGACCAGAAGAGAAGTTCTACTCGTACGTGTACTCAGCTAAGAGTATGAGGATTGAAGCTTATGTTGTCCAGGAATATCGTTGGCTTTGGGCCGATCTACGTGGTCGCGCGTAAAAGAAATATCCTGGAAGAAAGCAGTGAGTAGATGCGCTGCTTGCTTCGCAAAGATCGTGACCTTGAATGTTTTGGGTTTAGATTGATTGCAATGACTGGTCAGAGGCATGCTTCCAAAGTCAGAAACAAGACTAAACAAGGCTTTTGGATTAGCAAGGCTTCAAGGATGGAGGAGGCTTTTCCACACGGATGAGTTCAAGTGGAGGGGGTTTATAGAAGCTATAAGACAGTAAATGGAGTTACGAGTATCTACGCAGCCTTCCTGAGTTACATGTATCAATCAAAATGCTGTAATGGGCCATGGAATTCTAAACTGTGCCAGTGGATGGCGCCTTCCATGGCACGTAGTCCCGAGCTTGGCCGCTTCAGCGTCTTCTGAGTGATCTTCTGTAGCATAAGCACGCCTCGACTCTGTTACTGGACTAACTATCCCTAGTCTTGGGTAGTGATGGATATAGTCAGACTCGTGTTATGCAACTACGTCTTGCTTCCTTCTAGGTGACCTTCCCAGAGCCGCGGAGTGACATTCTTTTTCAACGGCTGTACGCGTGCGTTTGGAGAGGGTGCTATACTAATATATTTTCTCGATTGATATCAGATGAGGAGTGGCCTTGAATTTGAGGTGCTTTGATTTCGCTCATGTGCAGTCCATTCATTGCTAAGAGGACAAAAGAACCCGCTAGATAAATCCAAAAATGAGTGCCTGTAGCTTCCCGTAACGCTCACATCACATTTTCAACCATCCAAACATCCGATTCCGATGTGTCCAACAGTGATTCCACAAATTTTCGTGCAATCTACTCTCATCCATTTTCTCCATTGGTTTTGTTTTATAAGCTTCCTGACCCTTTCTTGCGTTGCACTCGCCAAAGGCGGAACATGAGGCCAGTTGATATCGCATATAGGATGCCTGAGAAGATCTGTGGATAGAGATACGGCCTCTCTGAATCTGGCCGACGAATCTTGAGCGCGATAACTTCACTGACTGTAACAAAATCGTCATTAGCCATATCTGAGAATTGATTCCTTTCCCGTTTCATTTCCACACGTACATGTGCATGGAAGAACAATGGTAATCCACATCAGAGCCAATAATGAATTGAGATCTTTTAGCCCCGCAACTTCGGCGCAGAGTGGTGAGACAGTCTTTCAAAGAGTTAGCGGGAGTCAGGCAGTACCGGGTATCCAAGTAGCCCAGGGTACCACTTACCACCCAAAATACTCCGAGTATGGTTCCACTGATAGTAGCAAAGAAAATGAGAACTCCGTACGAGTTCGAAGGGATCCATATGGCAAAGATGAAAACCGAGCAGAAAAGGGTCGACACTCCAGCGACCTCTATTCTGCCGTACCGATCGCTGACAAGCCCCATTAGCGGCCTCCCTACGGCAGCTCCCACATTGAGACAAGCCGTCACAGTTGAGGCTTGGCTATTGCTCAACCCGAGTTGATCTTTGGCGAAGGCTGATAAGCTGTATAGTGGCGTTACGTACCCCAACATGTTCGTAAACGCCCATGCCAGCAGCAGCAGTACGCTCTCTCTCTTCAGCAATGCGACGTCAAATCCTCGAATCGTCGCCTTCACCTCCTTATTGCGACTGCGCATCAGCGCAACAGCGACCAAGTTCGCCGCCCCACTTACGATTCCAACCATGCGCAACGCCCACCCTAAGCCTTCCTGGTCGATCACCGCTTGTTCCGCAAAGGTGAACACGATCCCGCCGATGCCTGCCCCGGCCGACACGATGCCATTAGCTAAGCTGCGCTTCTTGTCGAACCATTGCGAGACCACAACCGCGGATGGCAGGTAGGTGAATCCGATGCCAACGCCGACCAGCGCACCCTGCGTGAGGTACAGCTGCCAGATGCGAGACGCAAACGAGGCGAGGATGAAGCCGGCAGTTTGGGCGACGATACCGAACAGTATCGGGATGTGGATGCCGAAACAACGCGTCAGGATGGTTACTGGCGTGGAGATAGACAGAGCGCAGCCGAACTGGAGGCCCCCGATGAATGCGTAGTCGAGAGATGTACCAGATGGAAAGGCTGAGGTGCTGAGGTAGTAGGAGAGAAAGACGCCATATGCCTGATCTTTTGCGTAAGCATCGTTTCGTCGGACATCTTGGTGAAGATGAGATGGAGAGGAATGGAGTAATACGTCGGTCATGGGTGCAAGAGAGACTCACGGAAACTACTCCCCAGGTGCAGGCATTGACCAAAAAGACACAGAAGACGCAAATCCAGCCATATCCTCCATCGGGAGCAACACTTGCATCGTGCATGATTTCGTCGTCTGAAGGCTCCTCTATAACCATTTCAGGCAAAGAATCGGTGTCGTTGCGCATTGTTCTGTTTGACACTTCGTATACTGATGAGGATCAGGAGTGGGTGACCATAGAATTCTTCTTAACTCTGTGCGGATGGACAAAACGCTTGGCTTCGGAGGTGACTCGGCCGCGCTCTGATGTTCAGTGGTCGAATCGATGTCGAGGAGCTTTGGGATGCGAACTGGGCGCTGAGCGCGGGTTGGAAGGAGACCGGTCGCTTTACTGACTAATCCATATTATAATCACGCATGCATTTCTAGGCAATGATCCGCTGCAGCGTTGACGGTGCCGCAGCTCCATCGGGACACCGCCAATCATTCCCACTGGCTGGGGTACTCAGGTGGAGCCAGCTCCTCGTAAACACGGTGTTAACGGTGGAGTCTACAAGGGGAAACGCATGTCTGGGTCGTTTTTTCCACGTTCTGTGTTTGTGATGACGACTGCGGTCAAGTGGCTTGTCCCCTTGTCCTGCCTGACTCGAGGCCGCGCTGCAACCGGACACTATGCGTTTCTTTTCCACTCCATGAAGGCCCCACTCTAAAGTCTTATCTGCTGGAATCTCCGCACGCCCAGGCGGCATTGATAGATTCTGCGATCAGCTTAGTCCCGGGTGTACGGTTCTGGTTTTTTTTCTTATCAGCTTCTACACCCTGCAGGGCCTCTGACTCAGGGAACCTTCCCACATGTCTGGGTGTTTCGTAATCTCTTATGCTCCGTTTTCTTTCCCAATCCCGGAAAGAGTTTCTTCTCTCCGTAAATGTTCTTTACGTGTGGAGCACATCTCTTTCCCAATTCCGTACCAGGATCGGCCGTGCCGTGATTCTCGTACGGTGTGGGACAACGGTTTGAACATCGTAGCTGGTGACGGACTGCCTCGGTCGAGCTCGGAGTTGATGATTGCTTTCCTGCAATGGCAATACAGGTGACGATACGTGGGCCCAGCCAGCGGCAAAACAGTCATGCATCCATGCCGCACGATACATATGTATTATACTCTTCCCGTCTTCTGGCATTAGGGCGAGGTGAGCATACCTGTCTCTCAACTGACAGCTTGACGTCCTCTGAACTGTGCACACAGCACACGCAGAATGGCTGAAGCGCGGGTTACTGTCCTAGGGTAAGTTGCCTGCGGATATTGAACGGAAAATTTGCTGAGGATTGGCATGTCTCCAGCGCTGGTGTCGTGGGTCTTACCACCGCCCTGCAGTTGTCGAAGAAAGGTTACAGCATCACGGTCGTGGCCAAACATATGCCCGGCGACTATGATATTGAATACGCTTCACCCTGGGCTGGTGCAAATTACCTCCCGTAAGTTTAGTCTTAGCAATTTTGTCCACCCTCACATTGACCTGTTTTCATGTCGGCCAAATGACAGCTTGATCAGGCGCCATTCAAACACAAGGCGTTGTCTTTTTTCCCTCAAACAGCAGTATATGTCTATTCTTTCCAGGCTTTCCTATCACGTTGGTTCACGGTCTGAGATGAACAACACTTCTCTCAGTCTTCTAAAAACTGTTCATTTAATCATTCTGACCTCCGCCTTTTAGTGTTGGTGCGCCTGGATCAGACCTAGCAGAGTACGAGAAGAACACCTGGCCGGAGCTGGAACGGCTGGCGGCCAATGTTCCGGAAGCTCACATTCACTTCCAAAACACCTTCGTGTACAACCGTTCCAAGGACATCGGAAGCACGACTGGCAACTGGTTCGCGGAGCTGCTTAAAACCGACCCTTGGTGGAAGGACGTCGTGCCTGCTGTAACTCACCCTCCCCAAATACATCAATCACAGACAGTGGCCCTGACGCTCGTAACACTTATACGTAGTTCCGCAACCTTCCCAAGAATATGCTCCCCTCGGGCATAGATTCTGCTTCAGCCTTTACATCCGTTTGCATCAACACAGCGCTCTACCTTCCCTGGCTGGTCGGCCAATGCCGCGCAAACGGAGTGCAATTTCGCCGAGGCATTGTGTCTCACATTGCGGATGCAGCAGACCTACACCGCAGTGGGAAGAGCGCACACGTGGTCATCAACTGCACCGGACTGGGCGCACTCAAGCTGTACGGCGTGCGAGACAGCAAGATGTACCCGGGCCGCGGCCAGATTGTGCTGGTGCGGAATTCGACGAACGGCGTCATGGCCAGCACGTCCGGAACGGACGACGGCGAAGACGAAGCGCTGTATATCATGGAGCGCGCCGATGGTGAGAAGCCTCCTCTGATACCCTCTTGAAATCGGCCATCTCTGGCGGCACAGAGCCAACGTACTGATTCCCTTCCAGGTGGCGGCACCATCCTGGGTGGCTGCCTTCAAGAGCACAACTGGGAGTCACAGCCTGACCCCGACCTGGCCGTGCGTATTATGAAGCGTGCTGTTGCGCTGTGTCCTGCCCTTACGGATGGCAAGGGCATCGAAGCACTGAGCATTATGCGCCATGGTGTGGGATTACGCCCGATGCGCCAGGGTGGTCCACGTGTGGAGAAGGAGCGCATCAGGGGTGTTTGGACGGTGCACAACTATGGTCATGGTGGCTATGGGTACCAGGCCAGCTACGGCTCGGCTGACGCGGCGGTGAGACTGGTGGATGATATTGTTAAAGGCAGGGCGAAGTTGTAGGAGGAAAGTGTTTCGTTGCGAATATGATGTTAGATTCGACGAGAGCATTGGAACAGTAGTCCGACATATGCAGAGAGGCTTCAAGCGTCATTTTCAATCTGTATTCGAATATAATTGGACGCTTCGGGACGTTTTCATTTGGAGGATTTGCTGAACTCCGCATCGTTAAGGTAGTTATGATACTATTGATGCCTTATTCTGACGCCGCAAGGACTATGCTGTATTGCCTCCAGTTCTCTGCTTGTCTGGGTGTCGCTCAGCAGCAAGAACACTGCTCTTCATTAACGAGAGCACATCATCGTCTACAACCAAACTACAGGCTAGAAGCAGCATGACTCTCAGTCGGAACCTGGGTGGAAGACATGACTATGACTATTTTCATGCTCAATTACCAGCAAAGATTACTCTTTCATCTTCGTTGACCCATACCATGAACAGCGATGCGTACGTCTGTAACGGCGCACTAAACACTGGATTGCATTATCCAATGGGAACTTAAGCCGACGTACGCAAACGCCATGTACCTGTGGATGATGCTAACCACATTTGGGAGATGCTCAATGTTTTCCAAGTTGGACATGGCAACTCCGCTCTAGACGCCGTAAACAAATCGGTCCTACTGCACGTGTTGGGAAAGCTTGTTTGGCAACCCTGCTGATTGCAGACTGCCGAACGCTGAAGCCGGATACAGCTTTAGTCCATATTCACGCAGTAGGTATGGATAGAGAAGCGCTACAGGCATGCTCGAGGAAGCTTCACTCCATGCTACAAAAGCGGGTCCTGCACATCTTTGTTTTAACATTTTCAATGCCGCTGATTCAGGTGTAATGACATATCGTGGATAGCCGCTTCGATCTAACAAGGATCGACGGTGCATTCCTGACTCATGGGGCAAGCTATAGTCTGGGTGGAGAGAGTACGCTAAGTTGCAGGGGTCGGTTAACACGCGATCAAGACAGCTCGCAGGAGCTGATCAAGAGATTTTCTTAACAAGCCTTGACATGCTTTTGCATACGGTTCTAACTCACGCTCGGACAGTCCTCATTGCTAATTTTCCTGTAATAATCGTATTTTTCTTCTTCATGTCGCTCGCCGACACTTAGTAATCTGGATGCTGGTGAAAAGAGCGCTCTACTAGCCGCTAATGTAGAATACCCATGAAAGCTCCGCTTAAACCCTTGCGAATATGCTATTCTCCACAAGGGCGGGGGAATCTGCAATGCGGCAGCCCTGCGCATCAAATTTGGAGGATGTCGTTACCCCACTGAAGACGACGCACAAGATATATATCTCCCCAATGGAACACAACAGGTCCCAGTCTCCGCTCCTCATTCCGAAGTCGATCGAAAAAATGGCCATTGAGCTACCAGTTGATACCAAGGATCCAGAAGCCATTACTTACCGGAGGAGGCTCGCGCTGCGTCAAGCTGTGTGGAGCCTATTCAGCCTCTCATTCAGATTTATTGTGCTCCCTTTGTTTGCTTTTCTCGCGCTATGGGGCTACTTAAATCAAAGAGAAATCTCTGTCGTGTGCCAGAAGCACTTGCCTCCTGCGTATGCGGAGCCTGAATTACACACGCAGTCGGGTGTTGCAGTTCAGCCTGGTAGCACTTGCTCCGAGCAGGACTGCTCGTCGGCTGAGTACCGCGCGAGGAAAATTTTGAGGGGATATCCGTTGATCGGTAATTTCACCTTTCAATTTCTGCATGCTCTTGTTCGCTGACACGACCAATCAGATGGCCACAATGACCTGATGCTTATCGTGAGAAAGCTTTACCGTGACTACATCTACGCGGGCGACTTTGCGTCCAAATTCGAGAATGGTGGCCTCGAGTACCACACGGATATCCCGCGGTTGCAGAAAGGAATGAGCAGCGGGTCTTTCTGGGTTGCTTGGGTTACTTGCCCGGCCAGTGGTACCGACTTCTCCGACGAGACCTATGACCCGGGTACGCTGAAATCTTCACTTTCTCTCCATTCCCTCTACTTCTTCACCCATACACACTGCCAAGAATCTTGAATACCCTGCTCATTCCTAGCCAGTCGTCAAGGCCACTCTCGAACAACTGGATCTCTTCCATCGCCTCGGAGACCGGTTTCCCGAGTACTTCACCCCTACGCTGGACAGCGAATCCGCTTTGCGCGCATACAACGAAGGCCGCTTCATCTCGCCGCTCAGCATCGAGGGGCTGCACCAGATCGGCAACTCCATCCCAACCCTGCGTACCTTCTACGATCTCGGGGTGCGGTACGCCACCCTCACGTGGAACTGCCACAACATCTACGCCGACGCCGCGCTCGTCGTCGACGCGCAGAGCCGGACGGTGGCGGGCTCGCCCTACTGGGGCGGGCTCACAGCCGCGGGGCGGGAGATCGTGCTGGAGATGAACCGGCTGGGCATGATGGTCGACATCTCGCACGTCAGCGCCGACACGATGCGCGACGTGCTCGGGGGAGCCGGTTCTTCCCGTGACGACGGCGACGACAACTGGACCGGCAGCCTCGCGCCGCCCATCTTCTCGCACAGCTCGGCTTACTCCATCTGCCCGCACCCGCGCAACGTGCCGGACGACGTGCTGCAGCTGGTGCGCGCGCGCGGCTCGCTCGTCATGGTCAACTTCAACCCGGACTTCATCTCGTGCGCCGCCGTGCCCGACCCCGACACCGGCATCCCGCCCATGTACCCGCCCAACGCCACGCTCGCCCAGGTGGTGCGCCACGTCACGTACATCGGCGAGCTGATCGGGTACGACTACGTCGGGCTGGGCAGCGATTTCGACGGCATCGCGGGCGTGCCGGAAGGGCTGGAGGACGTGGGCAAGTTTCCGAATCTGGTGGCCGCGCTGCTGGAGGAGGGCGTGAGCGAGGAGGATGTGGTGAAGATCATCGGCGGTAATCTGCTGAGGGTGTGGGGCGAGGTCGACCGCGTGGCGGCCGAGCTACGGAAGAAGACGCCTCCGCTGGAGGATGGCGTTTCGGACTTCAACGGCACGGATCCCACGTAAAAGCTAGCTTGTGTCTGTCACTCTCGAGGACGTATTTTCAGTCGTTGATGGAACCCACAAAAGAGATGTGTAGATCAAACAGCAAATATTCATCCGATCTGATTCCATGCTGAAAAGCCCCATAAGATTGTTCAGGCCAGGATTTTGGAGATGTCGACCACACCAACAGCCACCCAATTGTTCGCACCATCACCCAGATTTCCTCCGTTGGAAAGCATCAGCCTCTTCTGCCCTTCCACGTCGATGATGTTGAGAGCCCTCAAGTATGCTGACCACTGACCCACATCCACCATCAACCACCCGTCCGGGTCGGCAGTATCCTCATTGATGAAGACGGACTCCTGTGAGTTACCGTTCATGATGATTACTCCGGATCCGTCGGAGCGATGAGGATGCAAAGTCCAAACAACATAAGGCGACCCAAGTGGCGTTGTGCGTGAACTATCATTGGAGACTATCTGACTGCCTTGAACGGAACCGAAATCCAACGGGGACGAGGTAACTTTGTAGTTGGCGGCACAGCTCGCCGGTCCGCAGTTCTCGTAGGTCATGATGTATTGATTGGTCGACTCGATGTGTGCGACCACCGCCATGCCAGGCCTCGCGTTGTAATCAGGGTCCGCCACCGCATCGACCGGGTCAGTCCACGTCCTGAGGTCAGTAGTTGTGACATACACCAGCTTCTGCCCGTGTGCCGCGTCGCGCTGATCGGAATAGAAACAAACCAGCTGATCCTTGTAGGTGATGAAAAAGGGCTCCCAGATGGCTTTGTCCCCATTGCTTGCGATCTCAGGACCTGGTCCGTAGGCAATGTGGCTGACGAACTCCCAGGTCGCAGCTTGATCGTGGCTTGCGTAGACATCAATGTACGCTTCGCTGAGATCTGCCGGCACCGATGCACCAGCCATGAGAATTGTGCCAGCTGGGTAATCTCCAAAGTCCTGCGGCAACGTGTAAAGGAATGGTTGGTAGCGTAGCCCCCATCCATTGACTTCGTCGGATACTTGGGAGAAGTTGGCCCAGGTTGCACCTCCATCTATGGATTTGTAGATGGGAAAGGTGACCATCGGTGGCTCGGGTGGGTAGTTTTCCCAAGTGGTGAGAAGAGAGCCATCCCCGAGTTGGAGGGACCGTGCATAGATGGTGCGCCAACTGGTGAAGTCGGCCCCGGGGTAGAATACGGCATTGTTGTTGAAGTCGCTGAAGGGTGCTGGAGCTTGCCGCCTGCATACTTCAGCGGTCGGTTTAGTAGATGCAAGTCCAAGGAACAGCACGAGTATCGCCGAGATAAACATCATCAACATGCTCAACGAAGGATGAAATGATATTCTTTTGGCGCAGGTAGATGCAGAACGATATGGAGCTTGTGATCTGGGCCTGGGAGCGATAGCAAGATGCAGACGTCTTTCGTGTTCGTATATATACCTTGCCTTCCTTTCAGCAGCCTCGAAGTAGTCGGGGTTGAACAATGCATTGAATCCCAGTCCGTGAATACGAGCGTCTTGGAAAGGAAACGAGCCCGAGGACACTGCACGGAAATGCGCCAGCGACCGCTTACGGGATTTCAACCAATCAATCGCCTCCATTCCCGCTGAGATGCGGGGAAATAGATGAACTTGACCTGGATGCGACGAGATATTATTTGCATCGATGCAGATCAGGGAGGACGATTGGTACGCTACGAGCTGCGCCTGCGTTGCCTCCCGCCGGGTGGCTTACCACAGCTGTCTGCCGCCCGCCGGAACAGATGGAAGACATAGTTTATCTTAACCGCATCTGTTACGGGCCAATTCTACGACGCACTAAGAATTGTAACAGCTGCCCTATAGAGGTCATCGTCATACTCACGCTGATGTGTGAGTCCGACAGACCACATGTCAACGCGTTTAGCTGTAGAAGGTCATTTACATTGTCTTGATACTCATGGGTCAGCTGCAATCATTTCCCGCAAGTCTCTCTGTGTTGCTAATACCGAGCTTCGCATTCTTAATTTTGGTCTCTGCAATCCAAAAAAAATTATTCACCCTATCCCGATGATGTACTTTATTGCGCAGCGCCACTGGTATCTTCATAGATTTAATCTAATCAAGCCAAATTACCCGCTCCTTTCGACAAGAGAAACCCGACTCATGAAGCGGGTGTTCCTACCTTTCGGAATCTATGCCAGCATTCCCAATGACGCATGAGCTTTGATGATAAATCATAGTTTTTTTTTTTTTTTTTGGCACTGGTATACTTTTGGCTGGCCTCTTAGAGCTCCTGATGCATAGGCATGCTACCTCAGGTACGCTGAATGGAAAACACGTAGACCTTTGACTGTTGCAACTGCTGGATGTACGCAATTATTTCTTGATTTGTCCTTCACAGACTCATCAAAGGAAATGAATAATATGTTGGCATTCGATATTGAACTCTTAAAATAGCTGAATACTGCCTACAGATGTTTCACATCCAGAAAGATCGTCAAGCTTGCGTCTTGTTCCTCACAGCGTGAAACGGTTGGAAGTTGATGTTGAGCAGGAAGCACGTGAGGAGGCGAAGGCGGTGACGTCACGCACTTCCGCGACTTCATAGCGCTCGTTTGTACGTAGATTCTCGCACTTCGTGCGACCTCTCTGTAGCAGCATCGAGTCTCATTACACAGCGTCTGCCGCGCCGCTCTCTGGGACGGCTGGAGGTTTTCTTTAGCGAAGAGCAATCCTTCCGCCTCTCTCATCCCCATCATGGGCTGTTTTACATCTGCGCACCCCTTACACGAAACTCGGGAGAGTCAACTTAGCTGCATCCATCAAATAACGGCAGGAATCGCCTTTTGTGCATGTCGTACTCTCTTGAAACTGGTGGTTTCTTTCTCCACTATCCTTGAAATCCATGGTGTTTGTCACCGCTATTTATTCATCTTTGCGCGCACCGTGTTATCGAGCCTCAAGGAGTTTCAGCTCAATCCAAGGAGGTAGTTCTGTGGGTGGCTCCCTCGGGGATTGATAATTCAGTGTACGGACTTACGGTTTTCGGATATTAACCCCGTTGGAATCTTACAATGCTGACGAGGCCATAGGCTCATGATGCTGCTCAATAACCGCCATGACGTACCCATTAGTTTACCCGGTCATCATCTTGTTCGTCCGCCGGTGCGATTGCTTGTCCGGTGTCACGGTGCAAGTAAGCGCTAACGATCCTTCCAATCGCGGGCGTTGCCGTGTATAAGATCCAAAGACGGCGCAAGGAGAAGCAAAGCATAGCCTCTGTCATCCTCCACTCCTGTCAGTATCCTCAAGTGTTTCAGTGCTTCGGCCCGCATTCCAGCAACATGGCTCCCGTCCCCGTCCACCACCTCAGCCAGACCCTCCACCACACCCAATACCCCGCCATCGACCCGACCAAGCCGTCCAACTCCGCCGCCGGCAAGACTGTCGTCATCAGCGGCGGCGCTAGCGGCATTGGCTATGCCATTGCACAGGCCTTCTCGGCGGCGGGTGCGGCGACGGTGATCATCCTCGCGCGCCGGCAGGAAGCGCTGGACGAGGCGTCCGCCAAACTGCGCGCCGAGAACGAGGCGGCGAAGCGCGGCACGGACGTGTGGACGTACCTGCTCGACATCAACGACGGCGCGGCGGCCGAGTCCGTGTTCGAGGCGATCCGGCAGCGCATCAGCGCGGGCGGCGCGGCCACCGACGCCGACATCCTGGTCACCAGCGCCGCGTACCTCATGCAGGGCCAGAGCGCGCTCGAGTGCTCCACGCAGATCTACCGCGACAGCCTCGAGACCAACGTCATCGGCAACCTGAACGTCGTGCGCGCCTTCCTGGCCCCCGACCTGCCCGCCATCCCCTTCTCCTCGCTGACCGGCGTGGTCAAGGATACGTCCGGCGCGAAGGCCCCGACACAGCAGAAGGTTATCCTGGACGTGTCATCCAGCGCCTCGTACTACGTGCTCCCAGGCCAAGCGGCGTACTCGGCCAGCAAGATGGCGTTCACGCGCATCATGCAGTCGCTGCAGACGGAGCTGGAACAGTTGGAAGGCCAGCCGATCCGCGTGCACAGCTTCAATCCCGGAGTCATCTACACCCCTGCAGCAGCGTCGTTGTTCAAGGTGAAGAGCGACATCTTTCCCATCCCGTGGGATGACGAGACGTTGGCGGGAGGCTTTGCGGTCTGGCTCGCGAGTCCGGCGGCGGCCTTCTTGAAGGGCCGCTTCGTCATGTCGACATGGGACGTCGAGGAGATGATGGCCCAGAAAAATAAGTTCGAGGAGGATCCGGAATTCGGGGTCATCACGTTGAAGATCTAGTGCGGAGTCAGTCTCTGTCTCAATGAAAACCTTACTGTTCTGTGCTCCGGCTTGCAAAATCATGTTGTGACCCATCGAGCTCGGTGTGGCTGCCGTATAAGGAAGCACGAGAGATATGAGCTACTCACACGCATGCGGCGCTTTCATCGGCGTCATGCGGACCGGTAAAAGTCCCCTTGCTGACTGCTCTGCGTCAGATGCGGGGTCGCCTTGCACTGCAGGAGCAACTTGCATGAGGTGGCTGAGATGCCATAAGCCGCTTTAAGCTTTAAATTTAAGATCATCGAAAAGAAAAATTACATCATAACTCGGAGTGGGATTAGAGTGCCTGAATATATCCACCTCATTCACTTTGACTGAGTCTTCGTTTCTTCCTTCGAGGAGACTCTGCAGAGAAAGTCTTAGCCACGGATCTCGCAATGAATATTGATCTCTCACCACTGTTGTGTGTCTCATCATCGCCGCTCGGGCGTTGAGTTTCTGGCTGTGATGCGGCGGCCGCCAGAGGTTGTACAGAACCATCTTCAAACAGACGGGTTCCGATGGCTGGATCCGTCGTCAGTGGCAGTTGATGAGGGCCGTTGTTTGGGATTGGCGTGCTGCTTCCCGCCCTCTCGGCCCCCACGACTGTCGACGTATCGCTCCCCACTCTCAATCCCCCGGCTATGCTGGCAACCTCGCTTGGTGTGGCATTGCCTCGGATGTTGCTTGGCAGATTCCATATGTTAAAATTTCCATTACACCTATCAAGGGCCCGGCAAAGCCGCTCGAAGTGCATGGGCGCCCAAACCTCATAGATGTTGCTCACAAAGTCGTACGATTTCCACCTCTTGCTATAAAAGCTCTCTTCATAGCGAAATGTTCCAAGACTTGTGCGGTATATCTCTGTTACATCCCCTTGAATTTCTGGATAGTGGCAGAATAAACTTACCATATTTCCATTGTATGTGATAGAGAATCCCAGAACCAGGCGGCGAAGGAGGTCTTTGCATTGGGCGGCTGTGAACAGCTCAACCACAGCCATGATTGCCACCGTCATGCTGTGTGCGTTCTGCTTATCGCCATCCTCCAGAGCTCCATTCTTTTTCGCTTCGCAGGTAAGGAACGGGAAAAATACCTGCGATATCGGTTGCCATTTGGAATGACGGTGTTGAGTGAGCAGGAGGAGCTTTTCCTGCTGAGCTGTCGAGAACGCGCGCTTCTTGAAGCCGACACAGTAATCGGGCTTTGGAAGTTTTACGACGTCTTTATCTTTGAATATTGCGCTGTGTCTATACCACTGCTCATCCATGGCGTCAGCCAATAGATCGTAATGGTGGAATGGTACCTTGGACAGGCTGGCATCGTGGCGAATGCGCGCTGCCAAACCTTCAGCCGAAGGGCAAACAAAATCATTCAACCCGTGCCGCAACTTTGTCTCGTTCCGGGAGGCGAGTCCTTTTAAATTTGTCTTGAAGATGTCTCTGTCGTCATACCGAGGATCAGGTATCCGCGTCGTGCGAGGCTCCAACAGTTTTTTGCAAAGATCCATGCTTTCGGCATTGGGTCCCTGCTCGCCATCTCGCCCCTCGTAATCCTGAAGGTAGCTTTTGACGAAAGGATGTCCGGACTCAAGTACGCTGACAAAGGCCTGCTCTGAGGACCCAACCTTCGAGCTCAAGCTGGCCTTGTCCGGTTCCGGCCTCGGCGTGGGTGTTGTGCCACGATTACTGGGCGTTGTAGTTGGCCGCTGTGGCGGGAGCATGGACATGATGGTAGCCCAATCCACTGGTGTCTTCGGCAAGGGAGCTTCGCCCACCCAGATTTCAGTGCGTTCAGTATGCGGAGAGCTGTTCGATATTACAGGGGGGGCCGGAGCACCACTGCTGTGTGATGTGGGTTGGTGAGGACTTCCGGAACCGTTGGCTGCAGGATGTTTTTGGTGTTGGCGACCTCTCCCTTGTGCGGCCGGATCTTCTAGCTCTTGGACCGGAGGAGCAGATTGATGAGTGGCCGCTTGAGTCGGACGTTGCTACATCGATATCAGATTGGTGCTCAGGAGGATTAGAATGGACCGCTCAACCACTACGCTCTTGTTCCGACGCTTCTCGACCAAAAGGCCGTATTCGGCGCTGCGTCCACGGATGCGACGGCTTTCTCTTGATGGTTTATCGGTGTCCTCCGGCGCTGGCGCTGCGGCTTCGTAAGGGACCGGACTCGACGGGATATTGGAGTAGAGATAGCCGTACCTGGACCTTTGGTTTGTGATCTTGTAACTCGCGGCGCAAGGGCAGCAGAGCCAGGCTTCTGGCGAGCCATGGCGACTGAAGTCGAGGCGGAAGGTGCGGTGTAGCATGGCAGACGAATCATCCGGGGTGGAGCCAGCACAAGCGGTGGCGTCGAACAGGGGAATGATTCACGTGCTCTTGATATACATTGGCTCAAATGGCTATTGGCTGTAGGACCCATGTCTCACTGCCGGCACGTTCGGCGAGATGGCGATCAATCGCGGCCTCGTCCGAACGCTAATCCCAAACGAAGGCCATGGCCAGTCAATAAAAGAAAACAAGACCCATCCAGCGGCTATATGTGCGCCCTCGCCATTTCGTGCGCGTTCCACCGTTCTAATCTCCAGTGCCTCAAACGCTCGGCGTTTAGGCATGTCTGCTCGATTTTGAAGGCTTCTTCCTGCAGGACCACCAGTCTTTCCAACTCTCTTGCCATGACTAAAGCCTGCTGTGGGTAGCTCGGTATTGGTGAATTCATGTGCTGTGCCGCACGGCGTCGGCACCAGCTATCCGGCGTTCGCATGGATACGATCTCCAATCGTGTCCCATGAGCCGACCCGCGCTGCACCGTATTCCACGCGGCCTGCAGAAGATTCTGCTCGGACCACCCCGGCATCGCCTGTCCGTTCCCACTCCGCTATCTGGCTGTAGCCCGGCGCCAGCTTACCACCCCTCGCCATCCACAAAGCTCTCCACAGAGGCCCATCGCGCCAGCTGCATCGAGCCGGAACCGCAAGTCCTCCGCGAGCTCGATCCGGACACCAATGCTAGCGTCCGTGCCGCCGGCCAAGCGGCGTAGTGGCGTTTGTGATCATTCAAGTGGCTGCATGGGTGCCGATGTAATTCTCTGCGGGGATGACGAGCAGACCGGTTTTGCCAGGACAGTGCACTCGGCCGGCGGCAGAGGTCTCGCACTGGCAGTGCGTATCGAGTCACTTTGACGCGTGGCGTCATTCAGTGATGTTTTAAATACCAGTCCTCAAAACTGAGGATGTTACGTTAAGGATGCGTGTGGGCCCGTGGAGAGTGGAGATCTTAAAATTTGCGCTCCGCCTCCCGCAGCCGTCCTTTGCCATACTCTCCAGGATGCGGGCAGCACCGTGACAGCTCCGTATTTATCCACATAGACAATGCCATCAAGCCTCCCATAGTCCATACTGCTGGCCATCCACCCAAATGTCTTCGTTCTCCGAAATCTCCACTCGATCGTGGGTCTAATCCTCCAGTTTTCGTGTTCTGGCATTGCGCTGTCCGAGGTGAACTCTCATCAAACATTTCTGCATCCTTTTGCCGTATTCACCAAGTGTTCTAGACAAGAGCAGCAATTATCGAAGCGACTACCCCCGCTACCAGTGCTATTGCAGGAGCTAAGAATCCAAGCATGGCGAGGCTGGTCAAAGTTGCAAAAACACCACTCGCAGGTGTAAAGCCGCCATAGACCGCAGATTGAAACGCCGCCGCAGCAGAACCTGTGCTATTAGCGTCACGTCCTGGAGATGGTATTTGACTCCGAGACCTACCAGCGACAACACCTGCACCGCCGAACCCCAGAGAAAGCCCAATGAACATGAGCACGGTGAACGTGATGACCCATGCGATGAGAGTCCAGAATACATCTTACGAGGTGCTTAGTGGCGTTTACAAGAATGAGCAATGCAAGCCATAAACTTACGGGGTGTCGCGAGCAAATCCCCAAATTCATTCCAGAGTTTTATGATCCACTCGTCTGCAGCAGATACACCAAATCCATGGAGGAGAGCCATTTCGCCGTCAGCACCTCTTGTAGCTGCTGCAATGTAGATCGGTGCAAGAGTGAGTTGAAGAAAAGGAAAACTCGCACTTGGTTCCACTGATATCTGCTGTACTCTGAGCTGCCTGTCTATATTCGACCCCACAGATACATTCAGCTTGATTAGGAACACTAGTCGAGTTATGCAGAATTAAGATAACCGTCTGTATCCCGGACGGAGAAAAACCCGCACGCATCCGATATGACCCTGCGGTTTCCTGATGTTTCCGGGATAGTCGCTATAGAATCAGCTGACGTTCCTTTACACCGACTTCGGGTCGTGATGGATCCGAGGCCGATAAGATATGTTTCAACGGGTGCGATCTGTGCCGCGGGTGGCTATAAATCCAGATCCTGCGCGCAAACAAATAGTTATTTATTCACACCATCTGATTTTTGATAGTTTACAAAAATGGCCTCTACTGATTTCATCATCGTCGGTGCCGGATATGCTGGACTTACTACAGCTATCGAGCTCACGCGGAAAGGGTTCAATGTCGAGGTCTTCGAATCCGCGAAAAGGTTCACTGACCAAGGTCTGGATCCAGGAGAAGGCTGTTCCAACGTTGCTAATGCATTCTGAAGGTGATATCATTATGATGAACCCAAGTGTCTCGAGAGTCCTTTCCAAATGGGGAGGTTGCCTTCAAGAGCTGGAAGCGGTATCCGCGCCCGGCACCCGGATGGCCATCTTCGACTGGAAGGGTAACCAGATTGTCGAAGACCCGATGGGCTACTCTCCCGATGGGTACTCGTTTTTGGTAGCACCACGCGGTCCACTTCACCTCATCATGTATAGGTATGCTCTGTCCATCGGGATAAAAATCCATTTCTCCACCCCAATCAGTAAGGTCTTCGAGGAGGAGGACTGCGCCGGTGTCTATGTTGGCGATGAACGCATCAAAGCGGCAGGAGTCATTGCTGCGGATGGAGTTCACAGCAAGGTCCGGAGGCAGATATTGGATGACGAGGGGCAAACAAAGCCCAGTGGATTTGCAATCTACCGCTCGTTCTTTGATATGAGCAGGCTGCTTGATGACCCAAGGACTCGGCATTTTGCCGAGGGCAAAGGGGATGGGATCTACTTGTGGATCGGCACGGATGTCCACGCAGTGGTTCTTCCGAACAAGAATTTAGGAAAGATTGGTTGCTTCTTGACGCATAGGGTAAGTTCGTGACCTCGGCGTGTGTGGTGTGATACTGGCTGATACGAGATCTAGGACGAATTTGACGTCGTTGAATCTTGGTCCACTAAAGGAGATCTATCCCATCTTTTGAAGGTCATCGATGGGTGGGATGATACACTTCAAGCGCTCTTCAGCAAGATCCCGTCAGAAGAACTCTTCGATTGGAAGCTGCTTTGGCGTGATCCCTTGAAGAGTTGGGTATCCCCAAAGGGGAGGATTCTCTTAGGCAATTTCTCCCTACCATAGATAACTGTGGTGCAAACTGATGCTCATGGCAGTTGGCGACTCTTCTCATCCTCATCTCCCTACCTCCGGATCTGGTGCTATGCAGGCCATTGAAGATGGGGCAACATTTGGAGCATTGGCAGATACGCTAGGCATGGACAACATCCCCGATCTGTTCAAGGTGTTTCAAGCGCTGAGGTGAGTCGAATCATTCGGATCAATGCCGCTTCTCCCCCTAAGCTACTTACATACCGCAACAGATATGAGCGGACCAACCTCACCCAACGTCTGGGTTGGGAGAATCGATACCGGCTTCACCACACAGACTGGGAGGCCGTGAAGGAAGACCCAAGTCTGGCCAAGCCAACCCTTCCAGAATGGGGCGTTGTTCACGATGCCGAGAAATACGCATATGAAAATGCTCAAGCTGCCCTGAAAGGTTTGAAGTCTGGGTTCAAGTTCAAGTCTACGAACGTGCCGGAGGACTATGTCTATCAAGAATGGAATGTGCAGACGCTGATGGATTTGGAGGCCTGATGTCAGGACCCACATGCACAGAGGCCGAGAGGCGCCAGCGACCTCCGTGTTCATGCCTCAGGCCTGATCCAGACCCCACTGACAGGCGGCCCACATGGAGCGCCAGGCGCCAGGCAGGCCATATGTTTCATCTGCATGGCCCGGGTGAGGGACTTGTATATATCTGAACTTATGACCACATTTTCGGAGCGCTTGCTGGCCATAACTGCCAATACCATGCCAGTGCAACGGCTTTACTCATTCCTGCTGCACTGACTTACACTCCTCAGTCCGGCTGTGTCGGGCGTGGAGGAATAATCATGCCATGGCTCCATCTGCCGTCAGTCATCATTTGTTTGCTTTTCCGATTCATGCTTTATTCTCGACGCACCCGTGGGGTAGACGTAAAAGCTGTACAATGGCGGTGGTATTGTCTGCACCATCAAAGGTGGGGTGAAAATCAAAGGTCAATTGCCGGCGTTCAGAGAGATGGAGTTTGCAGACTTGAGCTAGCTAGTGGTCCACACAGAGTTTCCTGAGATGTATGATGATCGGAATTGTTTTGGGACCACTCCGCCGCATGCGCATCTCTGACATTTTGCTGACATGGCATTACGATGACGTGTCGGGCTGATCAGCCTACCCTTGCTTCTACCGTTACACGACAGCGAAATACGACGGGAGGCCTGTCCGGAAAACCATAAAGCTTTTCCTTCGGAACCACTGATGAGAATCTGGGTCGAAAATGATGGCAGAAGATTCCTCGCGGAACTAGTCAAGTAGCTAGGAGCTCTCGCCATATAAGTAGGTCCCTCGCCGGGGTCTCATATGCGAGGCGCATGGCCTACTAGGGGGCCCAATCGTCTAGTGTGGGCCACTAGGTGGTGAGCGGCCTGAGGTAGGCCTATAGCCTTAATACTCGGAAGTGGTCTAAATTGAGAATTTATTTAATATGCCTTATGGCCCAACGTCTGCTACTCTCATCCAGCTTTAGATAGTTGGACTGTTGCCCGCATCTCTCCTCGACGTCTCCACGAGATCCGTACATTCCCCTCAATCCCAGCAGTAGGCTCCCTCAACGCCAAAGTTCTTGCAGCACTCGACGAATGCTCCGCTGTCAATTTGGTTGGACGCAGATGAACACTATGGGGAATGTCAGCAAATTATATGTAAATTGGTGTGTTCTTGCTTCCACACGACAGTAGCATGAAGCTTGAAAACAGGATATGATGAGTGGATAGAAGTGTAAGCTTACCTGGTGCACCTGATCGCCGTGA
Source organism: Neofusicoccum ribis (assembly GCA_021436925.1). Taxonomy (NCBI): domain Eukaryota; kingdom Fungi; phylum Ascomycota; class Dothideomycetes; order Botryosphaeriales; family Botryosphaeriaceae; genus Neofusicoccum; species Neofusicoccum ribis. Next base: position 33,495 of record JAJVDC010000212.1, read on the forward strand.
TAGGTGACGTCATTGAACCATTCGCCAGGTCCTTTCTGGTCACTGCAGCACGACTGGGTGAAGCCGTTGTACTGGCCATTGCTGTCCTGACATTTGCAGTTGTGGCCAGCAAACGCTCTGAAAATATGGTCAATCCATGGCAAAAAGCTCGGGATTCATAAAATACGGAGATACTCACGTGGCGGCGAGAAAGAGAGGAGCGATGATAGTAGAGAAGTGCATTGCGTCTGTTGATTGAGAAGTATCGTTGGTGATGGATGAGGTTCGGTGTGGACTTGATGTTTGTGATTTTGAGCGACGGCAAGCGTCGCCTTTATAAGTTCTCTTTCTCATTTGGGCATTGCCATGTGCGCGAGTCAGAGCACCGTTACTCAGCAGACTTCTCAGCAATCACAAAAATAGAGACGTTCACGGCTACAGCTGGAGATCTGGTATGAGGCTCTATTTGTGAGTCTTGATCACACAATGCCCCCTACATTTGGGGGCGAAAAACGAAACCGGTGAATTCTTTCCATCTTTGGGAGCACAGGAGAAGAAACCAGCCATCTTTGTAACGTAGCCACCAAGAGTGGCTTAGTGCTTACCATGTCTTGGCAGATTTGTATCCACATGTGCTTGACGAGATGATTCTTCCGCCCTGTACTCTAGTCAGATTCAAGTCAGATCGTCGCTCTCATCCACAGTTTGATCATCTATTTCCCTCTGATTTTCAGGGCGGTAACGTTGGCACAGTACGCTCTATCGAAAATGAATTTCCATTGGCAGCAGCACTTGCCAGCGAGTTCAGCTGTCAGGCTGCGCGCAGACAGAGCACGGGCGTTATGCTACAACGATATTCGCGCAGATCCAATTTTTTCTCGTGTTGGAGCGCCTGATTAAGTCAATCAATCAAGAAGTTGACATCCGGACAGCGGTACTCAATTACTTCCAAAAAGGCATAAATAATCCACCACTGCCCAAGTGCTCGACTGAATTTGCTATCAGTCATTATCAGAGAGATTTAATATCTGTTCAATCCATCATAGTTTTCTGTGCATTCTTTATCTGACGAGTCACCACCTAAAGTCCTGGAAGATGCATCTCAAATCCATTGTAACTCCGCTTCTTTTCTGTGCCACGTAAGTCATGGGAACGCTCCTTATAAGATCTGAATTCTCCATGCCGAATGACTGCGACTAACCATTATGCATGGTAACAGTGCTTTTGCCGGCTACAATTGCAAATGCCAGGATGATAACGGCCAATACAACACTCTCACGTACAATTGCTGCCTTGAAAATGTTGGAGTATATCACGAGGATCAGGTCCACCAGGTGAGAAGCTACGTGCCTATTGCATTTCCGTGTCATTGTCACTGTTCGGGATCTCCGAAGGGCATGCCGTTTGCCAACACACGCAGAAGAGAATCAGAAGAAAACCCCCATTTCAAGTTCCGTGCTAACGATTTATGTGTGTAGTGCTCCAGCTCATTCGGTTCGGTCGACAGTGGAAAGTTCGTTGAGTGCTGCAAGTCGCATGGCGTTGGTGGCGCGTACTGCTGGAAATAAATGAGCAGACATCATTACACTGAACAAAGCCACAGCAGTGGGAAACATGCGTTGGATCAATGCTCGCTGCTTCGAGTAGGCAAACAATATACATTGCTCCAAACATGATTTTGAGTGTCTTCTTGTGGTAGAATCTGGACACTAATGAGCGAAGAGTTGCTGATAGTTTTGGATGGGCGAGTACCCATGCACCAGCTATTCGCACACTAAGATTTGATAGGAAGAACATGAGGTTGGTCAGTGCTGTATTCTCGCATGCTTGCCATCAATAATGTGACAAGATTAGATTGTACTCAAGTCTACCAAAGATCAAGAATATGAGAAAACAGACCAAAATCATGCTCCGTGGCCGCCGAAGCAATGGAACATCAATCCTCGTCCTCCACGAGCGCCTCTCCCCGCTGACCCACCACTGGCGTTCTCGGCACACTTGTCAAAGACGATACTCCCGAATCGCGGTTGTTTCTACCCAGATCGAACGACGCGCTCTGAGGCGAGACCTGCGGCACATCCAGAAAGCCGTCGTCACCATCGTCTCCCTCAGTGCACTGTGCGTGCTCGACCGACGACGCAACACTACCATCGACGGACAACCTGATGCTCCCCGCCGCGCTCCCTCTCCTTCCCGCACCGACGCTCTGCGTCACCACTCCTCCTCCCGCAGCCAGCTCGACCCTCTCGACCGGCTCAGCCATCAGCTCGACCAGCTCCGCCGGCTCACCCCGCCGCTGCTCGGGCACGTCCACACCGCTCTCGAGCTCGAAGACGCCGACGCCGTTCCGCTGGTGCGGCGGTGGTAGTAGCAGTGGCGATGACACGGCGTCGGGGCCGTCGAGCAGGATCCCCGCAGTGCCTGCGAGCTGCTTCTCGGGTGCTGCTGTCGTCGCCGGCGCTCCTCTCTTCGTCTCCATGAAGGCCGTAGCGGCGGCATTGTGCTCGCTATCAGGGATTCCGGGGCTGCTGTTGTGGTGGTGATGCCGCCTCGCGCGTTTCCAGATCAGGAATGCGAGCGCGGCGGTGATGAGGATGCCGCCTGCGACGCCGCCGACGGCCGCGGCGATGATGGTGGTGGTATTGTTGCGGGGTGTCGACGACGGCGAAGAAGAAGAGGAGGAGGAGGAGGAGGAGGAGGATGATGGCAGCAACGAGGAAGAAGAAGGAGTAGCTGCAGCGCTCCCCGTAGCTGACGCAGACGCAGACGCCGTTCCGGTCACACCGTAGTACGCCCCTGCCACGGCATTCGCGCCAAGATACGCAGCGCCCAGGTCCGTCCGCGCGCACCCGTCGTCGCTGCTGCAAGGGTTTGACTTGCAGCAGCCCCAGAACGACGGATCAGTCAGCGCGCACGTGTAGAATAAGCTGCCCGATGTCCCGCAGTCAAGGTCCGGGATGCGGCCGGAGAGAGCAGTGTCGAACGACGCGGGCATCAGGTTGCCGGCGCTGCAGCCGAGTGTGCAAGCGTCGGTCTGGGTGCAGCAGCCGACGAAGCGCGAGCCGGTGGCGCAGGCGTGCCACGTTCCGCCCGAGGGACAGGTGAAGTTCGGCATCTTCAGTTCCTCGTCGGAGAAGGGGATCGAGGGTTTCAGGTGGAGGTGGCGGGGCTGTCCATTCCGCGATGCATGGAGACGAGTGTCAGGCTGGAGAGACAAGCAGTAGCGGTTGTGGAGAGGTAGTAGACTTCATCGAGCCGGAAGCGCGGGTGGGAATGCAGATCGTGCGGGCTGCTTGTGGCTGACGAACAGCCGGGGCGACCATCCCTAACGCGTGCTTTCCATGATCGCGGCGAGATGATGGACGGGAATATGATGGTGGGGGCTGAGCTTCAATGCGGCACAGAAAGTGTCTGTTGGCGCAATCGGTCCGACTTCCGTCTTGTTGGCATCACCAGCTGAGAAGGCTCAGGGAGAGGTGACAGTATATTCGCAGTGAATGGTGCTGGGCCATGCGAGGTGTACTTCCAGTATAGGCATATCTGGCGGCGGTTTTACTTTGTCCTATATTCTCCTCAAGGCAGAGTGATGCTGCTGTTGCGCCAAGGTTGAGCTGTGGTGACCAAATCTGCATTTGGAAAAGTGGATACAACAACGCATCCAGGCACCTTTTGGTACGGCATGCACCTGCACCGCTGCTGCGCCGTACGGAAACTACTCCGCGGATTCCATCATGCGAGCTTCGTCATGAAAGGGTGCAACCTCGACTGCATGAAGGAACAACAGCAATGATTGAAGGCAGAAGAAGGATACGTGCATTGTCAAACTGGGCTTCTCGGGCGGCACGACAGTTCAGAAGAGTTCATAAGAATTGGGGAATGGCCATGGCCGTATGCTCCACCAAACACAATCAAGATCTGCTCTCCGCAATCTGGCCCTTTGCTCTCCCAGACCGCTGCTCAACGGTGCAGTACGGTCGGCGGAGCGGCCGTTGACGCCGAACCTCCGAGCACAGTCAGGCTTGCGTCATGAACCTTCTCCGAGCTCCACGCCACTGTCGACCTGGTTCTTCCTCCAAACTACGGAATGCACGGTGCCTGCACGGCCCAACCCAATACATCAGACAAAAACTTATAAATCGTTTTCCCGTGCCTTCTACGTTATGTACCTGATTCTTACATTGAATCCAATGCACGTCCGCCGCCAGATCAACGACAGTCGCATTTTCCTCGTCGTAGTATGTTGCAGCGCGTTCTGTTTTGTACGTACTGCGCGAAACCCCGAACGATCAAAAGTGCACGTGAAATCACAGCGAACTGGCATGTGTGTTGCCAGTCCAAGGAGCCTGTATCGTCCGCGGACTAAGAGCGGAAGAGTCAGGGTTGGTGGAGCTTGGCTGGCGACTGAAGCAGCATCGAAAGCTGTCTGCCACGTGAGCGGCACGTGCAAGCCACACCGCGGCTGCCTATGTTCCACAAACTCCAGTGACTCCCATTCCCTGCACAATCTCTGCGCAGCAGTCCTGTTTGACCAACTCGCCGACGCTGAAGCTGCACGCCGCTCACACCCCACCACCGCTCAGCCCCCGGGACGACCACTGGCCACAGGATCCGGCTCCTCCTCGACGCGTGCTGACAGAACGCAACCGACGCCTGCGCCACCCACCCAGCAAACCATGCACCGCAACACCCGCGCCGCCCGAAAGCGCCACCCGCTCCCCGCCGGCTCCTCCTCACCACCGCCCGTTACCGCCGCAGCGGACGGAGCAGAGGTGGCCGCCGACGACCTCTGCCCCGTCTGCCACCTGCTGCTGCACCGCCCCGTGCGCACCACGTGCGGCCACGAGCTGTGCCGCTTCTGCATGGCGCGCTGGGCCGACGTGTCGGCCGCGTCCGCCATGACCGTCGTGCCGCTGGAAGACTCCGCAATCACCGCCGCCGCCGCCTCCGCCGTCGAGGCCAGGTGCCCGATGTGCCGGACGGTGACGACGGCGGCGCCGGACGCGGGCCGCGAGCGCCAGCTGCGCGCGCGGTATCCGGGGAGGTGGGCGGAGCGCGAGCGCGAGGAGGGCGGCGAGGAGGACGGCGGCGGAGAGGTGCAGGCGGTGACGGTGTGGCTGGGGAACACGCACGGGGCGGTGGAGGACGATGGGGACGGGAACTCGCATGAGTGGACGTTTTTCGTGCGGGTGAGCGACGAGGATGTTGTGCAGGAGGTGCAGATCGATTTGGTGAGTGAGCGCGAGGCGACGGCGGAGAGGGCGCGGGCTGACACAGGAGCGATAGGATTCGACTTTCCAGCCGCCGAGTGTTGTGCGGACTGCGCCGCCGTTTGAGGTCACGCGCATCGGGTGGGGGGTCTTTACCGTCGAGGCTTATGTCGTCTTGAAGGAGGGGTTCATGTGGCTGAGCGAGGACGCACAAGACGAGTTTGATGGAGCTGAGAAGGCATCGTTGCCGCTCGAGTGGGATTTGAGCTTTGACGGTGAGGGAAGCATGGGAAGATGCCTGTTCAAGATCCGGAACAACATTGTGCTGCATGAAAACGAGAAGAGGGATGAGGACAGTGAGTGGGAAGAAGAGAATTAAGAACAGAGCGGCAAGAGAAACATCCATCATCCCCAACGCTGTAAAAACAGCCTTTCATTTTCGCCGAATGATCACAGTCAAAATGGTCAGAGCTATTAATAAATTCTTCGTTGGTGCAAACACGAACCGCAACAAGCAACTGCGTTCCTGGCGCGGTGAACTTTCCCCCGACGACCGAGGGCTTTGCCAATATTACACAGCTTTGCGGTATCGGCACGGCAAAGCAGGCATTAAACGATGATAAACAGACAAGGCTGTGTTTATTTGGGGAAAAAAGGCAAATGCACACGAATGTGGCTGACCTTTTGCGTTGCCTTTCTGCAGGCTGAAAATACGGTGAGTCCTCACAATCTAAACATTCCACACCATACTTTCTCCACAAAAGGAAAACGAAAAAGAGATCACGATCGGGTCGACCGTAGCCGTGAACCTTCTGATTGGTCCATCTGAAGTCGAGTATGCGGTTCCGCATGGCCGCATTGATATTCCACCGGTTTTAAAGCTTCTGTCAATCCTGTTAAGCAGCAACTGGAAAACTTTCGTAGCCGCTGTGGCGCAATCGGTATGTGGGTGACGGTGGCTGCAAGACTTTTTTGAGTCTCCAGCGATGGCGCGTCATGCGACTGGGACATGCCTGAGACTAGGTCATGAGGCAGCCAGCTGGTATCTCGGTGCCTGTTCATTTTCAGCTCATCATCTTCTATATGCTCGTCGCAATGAAAATCAACGAGTGACTCAGCCTTGTCGTAAAAACCAAAATGTCAGCACCGAGCGCACGTCTCCCTATCGTGACAATGTCGTTGTCTAGCTCTTCCGGCCATCCTTGTTTTGAATGCCCTCATTCGACGGTGTCTCCTCGCGTCTCCTGTATTTCTACGCCTGTGGCCATTCCGGAGGCTTGAAGGCGCCTCTGACCGGGTGTGGTCAGAAATTGGGGATTGCGTACGGATTCCTCTAAAGTCCGAAGATACGGAATAGAGGCGCACGTCAGCTCATTTCAGGCAACGAGGCTGAGACTCTTCAGGCAGCTCAGCTCCTCGCTGGGGTAAACTGGGTAGATGTTGTTGTAGCACCGTCATGGAGGCTCAGCCTCCACGTGGGCTTCACGCCAACCTTCGGCGTGCCACGGGCTGGATTGGCTGACCGCCTATTTCTTCTGCTGTGGCTTTCGAACTGGCGGCCTTGTGCATGACGCTGCAAGCATGCCTTGCATTTCTTCGTGTTCTCATTAGCGCTTACTTGTGGCGGTGCTGTGGCACACTTGGCGTCGTTTGCTTTTGTTCGGTGCTGCCACACATGTCTCTCAATGATGGCGGCCAGCCGCATGGCAACGGATGCCTATTAAAGCGCATCGGGTGCCGTCTCAGTACGGGCAAGGATAAGGCAATCAATCACACCTGTTCTTTCCACCCACAGCTGGGAATCTTCTGAGCCTACGAAAAACATCGTCTCCAATACTTGTCCAGCTTCCAATCTACCGCGATGTCTCTGCCCTTGTGGCTCCAAGAAGTCTCTCTCTCCCGAAGGTACCGAGCCCTGGAGGGGAGGAGGAGCCGTCGGGCGTGCTGGATCGACCTGGAACCCGTCACCGTGGAGAGGAGCGAAATCACCACCAGACACGAGTACTACGCTGCCGAGCCTGTTGGAGTAGTAAGGGCACCGAGATACTATCGCGCCATTGCCTATCCAGAGAGACGACCAATCGAATACTGCTCAGTCTGCAGACACGATCTGTGCTGCCGCGACCTCTGCTACAGACCCGCAGTATGCTACGAAAGTCCCGCGCGCTTTTTGATCGACTGAACCAGCACCACCGACCATACGGCTTCTTTCCATCTACAGCACAGTATTGCGCCAGCAGAGCGAGCTTTCGACCTAGCTCTGTGAAAGCGTGGAAACGCCTCACATCCGACCATTTCCAGCGGAATCACTCCGATCATTCCAACCATTTCAACGTCTGCCTATTCCTTTACCACCTTGGCCACAAGACTGTTTCTGATGATTGAATTCTTACTGTCCCCTGCGGGAGTTTTTTTCCATTTCGCGAGCTATATCATAGTTGAGATACGGGCTGTGAAGGCAGGGTCGTTGACGCGATGGATCCGCGATGATATTCTAGGCTCTTCTGGCTGGCAAGGCGTAATGTATCACGTTTCGTGCTTAGGAAGTAATCAGTAGCATTCTTATGCATTTCCGAGGATACCTGAGCTGATTGTAACAGAGCATCAATAGTCTGTTGTGGCTAACGCTAGCGCAGTAGACGGCAAGGGCCGTCGGGTAGGCAACTGGCGTTGCCCTTCCCGACGAAAGCGCGCGGTCCCACGGAATGCAACAGGAATCTCTGATAGAGCTTGTGTCGTGAACCAATGAAACTGGCATTTACAATCTGTACTAGTTTGTAATAGAAAGAGCAATCTGCACCCAGTGTCCACCACAACTCACCGGTCCTCTTGGTCCACGCTGGTCTAATTTGTCCACATACATTTCTGCTCGGCCGCCGTCCAACACACATAGGCGCACATCACCATCGCCACGGCAGTCAGTGCATTCGTCAATGCGGTAGCGATGCGCCCCGGTTTTTACCGCCACCGCGGCGCTGGGTCCCCATCACCTCCACCCTTTCTTCCCCATCCAGCTCTCCGGCGGGGGCGATGGCCCGCCCCTGTACCAGTACTCGCGATCCTTGGGATCCGCCGCCTCGTCCGGCTCAACCCACTGGCACCGCGTGAACGACTCCCAGAGCGCCGGCAGGAAGGCGCGCTGCTTGTCGGCGTGGTAGGCCTGGCCCAGAAGCGGCATGATGGCCTTGGTTGCTTCTTCGGCGTGGTATTGCGGGATGCGTCTGCGATGGAGGTCAGAGGGGAGAATAAGTGTAGCTGAAGGACTGGAAGCTCACGAGAACAAGTGATGAATGACATGGAACTCGATGATGTTGTGCAGCATGTGCTTGCCCACCCATCCGAATTCGCGATCCACCGTCGCCAGCGCGCCCCGCACGAAGGTCCACGCTTCGGGCGCGTACTTGGGCAGCGAGGGGTGCGTGTGGTGCAGGTAGGTGATGGCGACGATCCAATGGTTGACCCACATGTACGGCTGGAGGTAGAGAAGCGCGACTGCCGAGAACCCGATGCGCACGCCAGCGGCGTAGAGGAAGTACGCCATCATGCCGATGCCGATGTCAGACGCTAGTATAAGGTGGGCTTCCTCTGGGCGGAACAATGTCGAAGTCGGCAGGAAATGGCTGTTGCCCAGGAACGTCGGAGACTGCTTGCGGTAAAGGCTCCCTTGGGAAGCGGTGATGTTCGTGAGGAGGTACCAGGGGAAGCCTATGACTTGCTGAAGGATGATACGCAGAAAGGTGACGATGGGGACATCTTCGGTGAGTTCTTCCAGCTTCTCCGAGTTGAACATCAGGCTGGAGGCGTATTCCTCTCGTTGAGGCGGCACGTAGTTGTGGTCCTTGGCGAGGTTGTTGGCGTAGATGTGATGGCGGCGATGGGTCGACTTCCACGCAAAGTACGGAGTGAGGAGTGCAGAGTGTAACATGAAGCCCACCGTATCGTTGAGCCTTTGGGATGGAGAGAAAGCCATGTGGCCACACTCATGTCCCTGGACCTGGCATACGAGTCAGCCAAGATTGCCGGCAACGAGTATCAACAGGTACATACCCAGATTCCAGTCCAAGCGAGGCCCTGGATGTATCCATATGCAACCCATGCTATGTAGCGGGCTAATGGGTACTCGATCCGAGGAACATACGCCGACGCAATGTAGAGAAGAGCGCCGGCCACCACGAAATCCCGCGAAAGATAGGCAAAGGACGTCGTGTAGGATGGCTTGAAGCAGCGAGGAGGAATTGCCTTGCGTAGATCATCGACTGTGACCATCTGCTTTACGCCTTTGACCTTCTGAATGCAACATGTCAGCTTTGCACCTCTGTCCTGTCATTTAGTCTGGGAACCCACACCCCCCTCCACCAGCTCTGAGGGATGGCTGTTGTAGTCCAGAGTCATTGTCGAAAGGTAAAGCGTGGTGAAAGCCGTTGAGTGCAAAGAGCATATGTCCCGACTGGAGGAGGTCTTTATAAATACATCCTCTGCACGTATCTGCATTCGGAATCCGCCGGATTCATACAGATACGACCGGTGAGGTACTCCTTCAACAGGGGTGGAACCACAACAACCTATCATCTCTGCCATCTTGATTCAGCATGGTCAGACGGCTGAATGTCTGTCCGTCAGGCAACAGGTCGGCGTTGCGGAGGTTCATTCACCTGTTACCGACACACCGGATCTGCCCCAGGGGCGAAAAGATATCCACCAAAGGGATCGAGGCACGATAGAGCTGGCAACACCAACACATGCTGACTAACAGATAGCCAAATCCTCTGAGAAAATGACTGATTGCTGCCTGTGGTGACTGTGGGGACTTTTTCGTAGCCGATCGCTTAGGTGCGCTCGTAATAGGTCTCCGCGCCCTGACATCCCATGCAACGCCGATCATGTAGGATCCACACCGGAGCATGTGCCGAAGCTGATCAATCTTCAAGCGCGTTGCATGTCGCCGCACTGACAGGATCTGGTGGCTGCATTGTCTTTCTATATTTGTCGGAACACGCACTACCGCATCCCAAGGTGGAGATGGAACCTACGACGCCATGAAATGTGAAGCGCATGACAGGGTCCTCTATGGAGACATTCTTCAATGTATACTGGGAATAATGACAAGTCGTCTTTTGGTTGTCCGGATGGATCATTTACCCACTACCGAAAGTGCCGTGCTTTGCATGCATCGAAGTGTCCGGCATGGGATCTTCTTTCGCCAAGATATCATTTGCACATGGGGGGGCTGGTTCCGATGATAATCCTCACCTTGGCAGGACATAATTGGACGCCGGTTGCCGCGATCAATATCTTCCGGGCGTTTGCCGCGGCAAACATGTTCCGGGCGGCGGCAAAGCGGCGTAGACAATCAACCGAATGTGATCTATCCGCGCTTTCAAATTTACTCATAGTCAACGGCAAAAGAAACCTGCACCGCTTTTCAGAGTGCGAGAGTAGTTGGTATGGTGGGTTTAGTTAGTACAGGGAACAGGTTTGAGCCATTTCGTGGAAGTCCCGTAGCTTCTCATAGTGTCACGGAGTATTTCTGAAGGGAAGCTTCTAGTAAATAAAAAAATTCACTTATGAAAAACCACACAAAGACTCCTGTCACATTTCGTGAACGCCTCTCTCACCCCACTTCGAGTGCTGTGCCGCTCCGAGGTCACGCATGGTTAACGACGCCGTTGGGCCACGCCGCTGGACCACGCCGTTAAACTAACCAATGTTTAGGCAGGTGCATCTCGTACAACAAGTCGTCAAATTACGTTTCGATTCACATATCGACGGGAAGTGTGGATAAGGCGGCTGTTTGAGCGCTGATCGAAGCGGCGTAGTCCGATACGATTGATAGCTACGCTGTGCCTGGACTCGTCACTGAGCCATATCCTCACCGATACGATCATTGGAATACTTATACCCAGTGCTCTGCTTCGCTCTAGACCTCTCAGGAATATCTACGGGGAGAAACGGAACTACACTTTGTCACAATGCAAATCTCCACATGCTATGTCCACACCGTAGATTATATCTATGGCCACCTCAACGCCAAAGATGCGGTAGTTGCCGTTGGCGTTCTTCTCGCGCTTCATGTAGGACGCCTGAGTGGTTGATCCTCTACTAAAACCACTAACCCACTCATTTGTCTAGGCAGTCTTCACCGTTGTGTATCGCTTGTATTTCCACCCGCTGGCGGGGCATCCCGGCCCATTTCTGGCAAAGGTCAGCGACATGTACGGCGCCTGGCACAGCCTAATGGGCAGGCTGCATATTGAAACGGAAAAAGGCCACCGTGAATACGGTATGCTGTTGAAATCAACCCCATATACTTCGCTCACAGATTTCTTCCACAGGGCCGATTTTCCGTCAGGGTCCAAACAAGCTCGTGGCAAATACTGCGACAGCATTACAAAGTGAGTGTTTGGATTCGACGCTCAGATGTGCGAGGGAGTGGCTAACGTTACTTGTTCAACGAACACAGTTATCTACACTTCTATGAACGTCCGCAAAGCGCAAGGTTACAAAGCAATGCTGCCATCACCCGGCGCATACAACACCTTCACGTCCGTGGATAGGAGCATGCACCGGCGTAAGCGCAAAGTGATGTCTCCGGGGTTGACGGACCAGTGCATCCGCCGCTTCGAGCCCACCATGCTAAGGCACATGGACACATTCATCGCGCAGCTCTGCCGCAGCGCTCCGCTCGGAGAATGGTCGGCAGAGGCGTTCAACATGACGGAGTGCTGCCGGCACCTGTCCTACGACATCATGGGGGAGTTCGGGTTTGGGCAGTCGTTTCGGCTGCAGACGAGCGTCGACAACCACTTCCTGGTCGACGCCGTCAATGCTGTGATGCGCAAGACCGGCGTTTACGTGCAGTGGCCTGCGTTGCAGAAGCTGCGGCTCGAGACGCTGTTCGCCCGGCGCGGCAGGCAGATGCGCGAGCAGTATGCGCGTCTCATGACGGACCTGGTCCGGAGCAGGCTTGCCGCGGGTCAGACGGACTCGCAGCACGACCTTTTCTCCTTCCTCGCCAACAGAGAGGGCGGGTTCTTCGCCGACGAGCTGTGGGCCGAGAGCCGCTTCTTACTGATTGCCGGTATGTCTCATCTTCTGTTCTCTCAGCGGCTGGCTAACGAACCTCACATCACCAACAGGCGGAGACACGGCATCCACAGTGCTGGCATCGCTGTTCTTCTACCTGGCGGCATACCCAGAGTGCTACAGGAAGCTGGCCTCAGAGGTCCGCGCGACCTTCGTGTCCGCAACGGAGATCCGGTCGGGCGCCAAGCTGACGTCGTGCCGATACCTGCGGGCGTGCATAGACGAGGCGATGCGCATGTCGCCGCCGGTCGCGACTACGCTGTGGCGCGAGGTATGCGGCGCCGACGGGCTCGTCGTCGACGGGCTGCTGGTCCCGCCGGGCACAGACGTCGGCGTGAGCCCGTACGCGCTGCACCACAACGAGCAGCTCTTCCCGGACTCGTTTGCGTTCCGGCCGGAGCGCTGGCTTGTTTCGCCAGACAACTCTGCGGCGGACGTCGAGCGCGCGCGCGCAGCGTTCAGCGCCTTCTCTGTCGGCCCCAGAGCGTGTGCCGGCAGAAATGTGGCCTACGTCGAGCTTGGCGATGCCTTGGCTCGCACGGTGTGGTTCTTCGATCTACGCAGTTCCGACGGCGAGCTGAACTCTCTGCAAGGCGGCCAGGTCGGTGCTCGGTATGGGCGACACAGACCGAGGGAGTTTCAGCTGGAGGACCATATCACGTGTCATCACGATGGGCCGTATCTTCGGTTTTGCGTGAGGGAGGGGGCGGAGAACGAGGCACTGAGGCTACTCAAGAGCGAGGACAAGGGAGTGGGGGGGACAGGCCATTAGGAAAACATGATATTGAGGGAGAATGGAAAGATATGGTGATTGACGCTATACTCATCGGAGCATCGATGTGCGCAAGTACTTGATACGTTAATCTTGAAAGATGTCTACATGTGCCTGGTTTTTCTCGTTGCATATCACTCCTGCCCGTCGGCCCTCCAAATCTCAATTTCACTTGAGCATCTCGTCAAGTGCATTTCTTTGCCGAAACGGTTGTCTTCCGTTGCCATGTACACTCGCAACATTTCAGATTCCTGCTCCCCCTGGAAACAATTGTCTCTCCGAGTGGTTTTACATTTTTGTCGTCTATCTGCCCATTCTAAAGCTTCTCTGCCTTCCTGCGTTTTTAATCCCTTTCCCAGCTTCCAGATCTTCCATTTGCTTGTGAGCTTACGTACTAGCACACATTACCCGCTGCTTACGTTTCGCCTACATTCTTTTATCCTCGAACTCAACTTGCGTGCCGCCGTATACTGGCCAGCCGCAGTCTACCCGCTGGCCGCAAGAAGTCGATGGCCTTCGCTGAACCTGACGCCGATGCAAGGCGCCGTTCACTGGCTACGCAAGAGACACGGATTCTGGGACATGCCCTGTGCAAACAATACTTAATAACCGATGAATCAACCAGACGATACTGTATCATCGTTTTGTCAATGGAGGCGATGCGTGTTGCGGATTTACTGGTCCTGTATTGAGTCAAGATTGTGGTTCATGCCCCCAGACGACAGGCCTAAAAAAAAAAAAAAAAGACGGTGTGACCATGCTGCCCAAGAGTATAAGAAGCCGCGCGGCTGGAACCGGAGAGCCGAGCTCGGTGCACATGAGCACTGGTTGGCTCGAGACAACCCCACTCCGCGGGGCAGAATACCGTTGTGGCGGCGGTGCGCGCCGGGCCGACCAGCCACACGACATGCATGCAGGTCACTACACCCGAGCGTGATACGCTTTGACCATAAGTCTGGCCCCCGCACCCTGCATTGCATGTCCACGTAGCTTCCGTCTTCCTTCCGCTGAACCCGCCATTCTACTTCTCCATAAACCAGCATGCCACCCCGCAGGAAGGCGAAGCGCAAGGAAAAGACCCCTGTACCCCAGCGCCAACCGCCGCGGCGTAAGGAAAGTTCGTTTGCCTTGGCGCTTGCGTTACCCTCACACTGATCTCACGTACTCGTAGAAATTCGCCAACCTTCGAGAAGGAGTCGACGCAACCAAGGACTGGCCGCCGAGCAGCCAGACGGCATACCCGAGATCAAGAGGACACGACGTACCCAGCAGGTCCGTAAGAGAGGGGTACCATTAGTGTTGGACTACTAAGCTCAACATGAAAACAGACCAGCCAGGCCACGAGCGCAAAGCGCAAATATCCCAGAGAGGCCACGGACCAGGAAGCGCAAGCTGCAAAACGACGACCGCTTAAAAAACCCACTACGCCCCTCGAACCCACGACCGCTCACGCACGAGGACGTCCCGGAGGCATAGCGCAATCTCGCCAGCCTCAACAATCCCGTCCGAGAACGTCCACATGCCAGGGTGCGGATACTGAACGTATCGGACACTGGGCACGAAACCAGAGTTGGCCCGCTACGACCCGCGAGTCTGAGGCAGACAGTGACATGGCTCCATCGAGGCAAGCTCGGCCCAATTCGCATAGAAAGGCAACTCAGCAGAATTCAGGAAATGGAACGGAGGTCGCGACTTCCAAAGGACACCAGTCTTCAGTGACCGGGTCGAGTTCGACTCCTGGAATCTACAAGAAGCCCCAGTTTCGAATTTGGCTGCAGAAAGGCACCACACATTTAAACTGCTACATGAGGGATTACCAAAAGCGCGCTCTGGGAGAAGCCACCGTCCATGGACCATCCGACGCAAGCAAGAACATGTGTAAACGGCTTCGAGACAGCGAGCGGACGCCGCCGCAGCATTCCCGATTCTACGATGACGACGCCTTCCTACTTCGGCTGGAGAGCTTGACCATTAAGAACGAGGCGAGTGTGACCTACTCTTTGCATGATCTTATTTGCCCGTCTGCGGAGGAACTGGCCTATGAGACACTCCATGATGACGTACTTGGGAGCAACTACGCCATGTTTGTCGACCACTGGGGCGAATCATGGGTGAAGCAGCCTTCGGTACTGCAGGGGTTTCCTGTACCAAAACCTGACTACTGTGCTGGCTTCTCGCGCAAGGCCTTCTCTGAGGAGCGGTTGGCACGACTCGACAAAGTCGTCGGCGAACAGGCCAGATTTGCGCCCACGAGTTGGATGTACTTTCCCTTCCTCACATGTGAAGCTAAGTCGTACAGAGACAACATTATCTATGCAGACAACCAGAATGCCCATAGTATGATGCTGGCGATACACGCTACCGTGGAGCTTTTTCGGGGTGCGCGATGTGAACACAGAATCAACCGCGAGATCTTGGGCTTTTCGGTCTCCTACAACAACGACCTAGCCCGCGTATGGGCCCACTACCCCGTTGTTTCTGAATCAAGGACCGAGATATACCAGAAACGAATTTTTTCGTTCCTGCTGAATCCGCAGGACAACCACAACAGATGGATGTCATGGAACTTCATCAGGAACATCTACGAGCACTGGGCTCCCAAGCACTTTCAGGAACTCTGCGAGGCCATTGACAACCTGGATCCGGATTGGGGACTGCCGGAAACTGGAAGCACGCACCATGCGCCCGCAACGGTATCAGATTCGGCGGAGCTTTTGGAAAATCTTGCGGTCCAGAGCTCTGCATCAACAATTCGACCGAACGTCCAGACCAGGTCTCGCAACCGCAAAGATCCTAGCCCTGTTGGATTGCATCGACGGCCCGGGGGACGGCCAGCCGAGGAACCAAAAGCAAAGAAGCAAAAAAAGCGCTAGAAGAGTTATATATCTATCGGAAGAAGCCTTCGGGAGTGGATAGCAACCGTGGATTTAGCCGGTTCTCTGCAGAAGTGCGTGCCCACGGCAACTGCTCAGGCCCACAAACTGGGCGGGGATAAGTGGCTCGTGCCAAGTGTCTTTCGTAGCTTTCTGCAAGCTACGTGAACTCATGGTATTTGCATAGCACCATGCTGACGATAGTATGCTGCGCCAAGAATGTGCCGGCGGAGTCAGCGTACATAATCCGGCACGAGAGCCAATTGGTTCCTATTGGAATGGTTTGGAGGAAGGGTTGGATGGAATCCCACCGACCATGGAGGTGATTGCAGGAAACAAGTGTAATGGTGAAGTATACGCAATTTTGCATTCCTGGCAGAACCGGAATGGTTATAATGTCCGTGTTGCAGTCTCTTGGATGCAGACTGGCGCGGATCACAACATACCCTCTCTGGGGACCTACCCCACAACGCTATGATTGTTATGACTACTATGTTTGTTATTGTTATAAGTATGGGCAAATGTGATTTCACCTGTTCTCCCATCTTGTTGCTAATTTTTGTCTCATAATACAGATGTCTTCTTGAGGGCATTCAAAACAGATCAAGAGGTTGAAAATTTCCATGGTCGTCTCTTACAAGCTCACCCATCATGGCTCCATGCAGGTATACCTCTCCAATAAGATGGGACGATGGCTTTATGGGCGAGTCCAAGACTTCGCGAACAGCGAGTGGTGTCCGCGACCCGGCAACAAGGACAAGGCGGTGCCCAGGCCTTAGAGACTGCGGGCCCAAGCCGATGCGGCCATTCTTGGTCCTGAAGAGCCCTCTCTTCCTGTAGTACTTGCTCATTGTGGTGCGGAAGTCTTTGCGGTCATTGGTCTCGCGCGAGCAGTCGGGGCCGTGGAACTCGCACCAGTCGGGCAGATCGTAATCCTTGATCTCCGGTTCTGATGGCAAGAGCTTTCCAGCATCCTTTGTCCGCAGCGCGTTCAGGGCCATGCCAAGGTCGGTGAACAACTCGGGACTTTTGTGGACCGCAGCGAATTCTTCCAGAAGGTTCGGCACTGTTGGATCTACGCGAAGCGCCCTGGTCTCTGGATCGGACGTGGGATGGTATGGTCCCAAGCAGGCATCGTCTCCACCCCAGAGACAGTCTTGATGGTTATTGAGCTCGGCGCACAGAAAGTCGCGGAAGCCGCTGATTGCATCCGCTTGCACTTCTTGGTTCTCGGGGTCCCACAGCTCGTCGCCCACCAGCGTCCTGAGCATCGCGATGAGAAAGGGGTCCCCGCTCTCCTCGTTGTAGTTGGCCCACGCTCGGCAGAAGAAGGGGAGGAATTTGTGGATGTCCAGCTCGCAGTATTCGATCCCTTCCCACTCGTGCTCGACGTCGCTCACCTCGTCTATCTCAAGAGCACAGACACGCAACCCTTCCGGCCTGTCGGGCAGGGGACTAGATACCGGCGCCGCGGAGGTCGCTGCAGCAAACCTCCAGCTCCAGAAGCGGGTGGTGGTCAGCGGCCTGCTGAAGTCCGGCACCCACGAGGGCAAGTCTGGGTTCTTGCCATTCGCGCCGACGTACGGGTCCTGCGCGTATGACAGGCCCTCCAGCGGCTCGAGAATGCCCGCGAGGCCCTCGTCTGTGATGTAGATCGAGGACGTGCCCGAGCCCTGCACGAACATGTGCGCCACTTTCGTGTACAGCTCCCCCACCGGAGTGGCGTAGTCCACGCGGATGCCATGCTCCTCGGGCAGCGTCGCGGCCAGGCTCATCAGCGCGTAGATCTTGTCTCTTGGGTCCTTGACTCCAAAGTTGAACGTCTCGGCGAGCAGCAGGGAGAGGCCGAGCTTGCCGTGGCGGCGCACGCGGGGCACCGACACCGACTGCGACACGGCGGCCTGGCGGAAGATGGGATCCAGCAGGGCCCACTCGTCCGGGTTGTTGGCGGTGCGCAGGCGGATGACGGCGAGCTTCCAGGCCTCGCTGCCGTCGCCGCCGACGCCGTCCTCGGTCCGCAGCCCGCTGTCGAGGCGCCAGAAGCTGGCCGTGTCGAAGTAGCCGGCGTGGAACAGCAGGCACAGGAACTTGAGCACCTCGGACCACGCGAACTCGAACTCGGGCGCGAACATCTTGATGTCGCGCGCGAGCGCCAGCTCCTGCACCACCCACGACCGCGTGAACCACGCGCGGGTCAGCCACGACGTGACCTGCCGGATCTCGTCCGGCGAGAGCAGCCCGTCGGCGGGCATGTCGCCGTCGTTGATGAAGCTGCGCAGCGAGGCCCGCCACCGGCGCGGCAGCTCCGCCACGGCCGCCTCCTGCGCGTTCACGCGCTGCATGGCCGTCGCCAGCGCCTTGAGCTTGTCGTACTCCCAGCCCTCGCGGTCCATCATGGGCTTGAAGTTGCCGAACCACACCAGCACCGACTCGGCCCGGCCGTAGATCTGCGGCATGAGCAGCACCTGGGCGCTGCGCTCGGCCAGGTCCTGCTGGTTGATGCAGATGGCGTCGATCCAGAACAGCTCGGGCGAGTCCTCGTCGGCGCCCCAGTCCTCGGCCTCCAGCGCGGAGGTGCGGCGCGCCTCGTCCAGCGCGAGGAAGGCGGCCACCTCGCGGTAGCGGTTGCGCTCCATCTGCATGGCATTGACGGCGGGCGTGCGGTGCTCGCCGTCCTCGGCGGCCACGTCGGCGCCGGCGGCCACCAGCATCTTCACGATCTTGAGCCAGCCGTTCTCGGCGGCGTAATGCAGCGGCGTCTCGCCAAAGCAGTCCCGCGCGCTGGTGCTCGCGCCCTGGCGCAGCAGCCAGCGCACCTCGTCGGCCAGGCCCAGCTCGGCGGCCACGTGCAGCGCGGTCTTGTCGTAGTCGCCGCGCGCCTCCAGGTCGGCGGTGGCGGCGGCGTCCTGCAGCGGGCGCTGGGCCAGCTCGGCGGCGCGGTGGACGGGGTCCTGCAGGAAGCGCACGACGTCCAGCCAGGGCCCGCGCTTGCGGTGCACGGCGCAGTGCAGCGGCGTGCGGCCGCGGTCGTCGTACAGCGTCAGGTCGGCGCCGGCGCGCACCAGCTCGCGCACGATGGCCAGGTGCCCGTTCTCGGCCGCGTAGTGCAGGGGCGTCTCGCCGAAGACGTCGCGCTCACCGACCGACGCGCCGCGGCGGATCAGGTCGGCGGCCTGCGCGGTGCGGCCGCCCTCGGCGTGCTTGTGCAGCTCTGTCTTGTTGTAGCAGTCCGGGTCGGGCGCGTTGGACACGCGGCTGTATCGCGACTGCAGCTGCTGCAGCGCCTCGAACAGGTTCTTGCGCACCGCCACGAACCGCCCGTCGACCGTCACTGGCCACGCGTCGGCGCCGCTGTAGCCGTACGACGGCGCCGACAGGTTGATCTTGCGCTTCAGCCACTCCGGCTCCGGGCTGTCCCACGTGTACGACAGCGAGCGGTAGGTCGGCGGGCCCTCGGCCGCGGCCAGGTCGACCGTCTGCATCGAGAGGCGGATGAACGGCTGCCCGCATATCGTGGGCAGCCCCGGGTCGCGCCCGCGGAGGATGCGCACCAGCCGGATCGATGTGGGCGTGGGCAGCGGCTCGTATCGGTATGCCGAGAAGTCGAAGTCCATTGTCGTGGCGGCCCTTCGCCAGGCGGCGACGACAGCTGCTGTCTAGATCTCCAACACAGGGGGAGAATCACTCTTGTATGCCCCTGGGCCAACAGTTACATGACTGGTTGAGAGGCTGCTTTGGCCCCCAATGAGCCCCACTCCAACACGGCTCTGCTTATGCCGTGTCCGCCTGTCGCCTCGCATGATACGCGGAATTCATGGCTTGCGTCGCGTTTCTGCCTGGCGCGATTCTGAGGAACGGGAGTCTGCTGTCGGACATCGGATGTTTGGCTTGATCTTCCCGTCGTTCGCAGGTTCGACGTCAGTGGCCGCGACGCCGGCCGTACACAAGACATCCGAATATCACACATTGCAATGAGACTCGATGCTGCTACAGAGAGGTCGCACGAAGTGCGAGAATCTACGTACAAACGAGCGCTATGAAGTCGCGGAAGCGCGTGACGTCACCGCCTTCGCCTCCTCACGTGCTTTCCGCTCAACATCAACTACCAACCGTTACACACATTGTCCATTCATTCACCACACTGCTAGAGATATACAGTAGGGCAGCATGTCTTTTTCTTCGCTGGAGACATCCTACTATTCATCAGTCATCCACTCCTCGATTTCCTGGCCACGATCTCAAACCGGCACCCGTATTCGATGTGCGAAGACGATGTGAGTCAGAGTCGTGAACGCTGGAGAGCATTCGTATGTCAACAGGTACATTCGCGCATTCGAAACCATCAATTCCAGCATGACCAAGACGCACTCCATGAAAGACGATATCAAGTAGATGTTAGTACGTTGGCAGAACATTCATTGTTGAACTCCAATGACTGGTTGTACTGTTGCACACGCAGATCACTCGTGCGAGTGCAGAGCTTACGCGTTCAGCATTCTTCAGGAGGGATGGGATTGGTGAGCCGCCAGCTGCGGCTCTTCGGTTCGGGAGGAAGGCGGCCCGTGTTCGTGGAGTGTGGGGTCCTATCCGAGATCCGGAGAGTTTATCCCGTACAAGACATGCTAAGAGTCATAGCCCAAGCTTCTGAGATTGCTACATTGCGGAGGCTCCACTGAAGGATCAAGCCCCCGGCTATGCCAGAGAAGCGTTGAGCTGTCCACCTCGCCTGAGAGCCCGTTGGGCTCTCATTTGGGGTGATTAACACCGGTTGACTCATCTCCAAGCCTTGTCCGGCTGTCTGAGCTGTCTTCCCAGCCGCGCTGTTCAAGCATTATTCACCCTTCATCCCGTACCCTGGATTCATTAATCATTCGAGCAACATCCTTTGCAGCAACCACGAGCACAGCACGCACATCATGATCACTTCTGCCCTCCGAGCCGGAGCCTCCAGAGCTCTTGCGTCCAGCCGACGATTGCCGTTGAGATTCCAGGCACACGCGTCAGTGTACCTCAAATGATGCACACCAAACGAATTTGTCTGTCGCGAAGCTGACTGTTTCCAAATTCCCGCAGCCGCCTCCTGTCCTTCACCACCAGCAATCATGCCGAAGAAAAGCTCAACAAGGTCTCCTCCAAGATCACGCAGCCCAAATCGCAGGGCGCGTCGCAAGCGATGCTCTACGCAACGGGCCTGACTGAGGAGGACATGGGGAAGCCACAGGTGGGCATATCGTCCGTGTGGTTCGAGGGCAACCCGTGCAACAAGCACCTGTTGGACCTGTCATCGCTGGTGCGCGACTCGGTGGCCAGCGCCGGCCTGGTGCCCATGCGCTTCAACTCCATCGGCGTGTCCGACGGCATCAGCATGGGCACGGCCGGCATGCGCTTCAGCCTGCAGAGCCACGAGATCATCGCCGACGGCATTGAGACGGTCATGAACGGTCAGTGGTACGACGCCAACGTCGCGCTGCCCGGCTGCGACAAGAACATCCCCGGCGTGCTCATCGCTATGGGCCGCGTCAACCGCCCGAGCGTCATGGTCTACGGCGGCAGCATCAAGCCTGGCTGTAGCGCGAGCGGCCAGCCGCTTGACCTGGTCAGTGCGTTTCAGTCGTACGGCCAGTATCTGGCTGGTGAGATCGATGAGGAGCAGCGGCTCGACGTTATCCGCAACGCTTGCCCGGGCAGTGGTGCCTGCGGTGGGATGTACACGGCGAACACGATGGCCACCGCGGTCGAGACACTCGGGATGGCTGTTCCTGGGAGCAGCAGCAGTCCGGCGGTGGACCCGAGCAAGAGGGCAGAGTGCGAGCGTATTGGCGAGACGGTCAGAAACCTGCTCAAGGAAGACATCCGGCCAACGGACATTCCCACGCGACAGGCCTTCGAAAACGCCATGATCGTGGTCAGCATCCTGGGTGGGAGCACCAACGCCGTGCTGCACTTGATTGCAATTGCAGATTCAGTCGGCATCAGGCTGACTATCGACGACTTCCAGGCCGTGTCAGACAAGACGCCGTTCCTGGCCGACCTGAAGCCGTCTGGGAAGTACGTCATGCGTGACATGTACAACATCGGCGGCACGCCAGCGCTGCTGAAGTTCCTTCTCAAAGAGGGCCTCATTGATGGCTCGGGCATCACCGTCACAGGTAAAACCATGAAGGAGAACGTTGCACCATGGCCTGAGTTTGCAGCCGATCAGCCCATTATCCGTCCCCTAAGCGATCCCATCAAGCACACGGGCCATCTCCAGATCTTGCGAGGATCCCTAGCCCCGGGTGGCTCTGTTGGCAAGATTACCGGCAAGGAAGGCTTACGGTTCGAAGGCATGGCCAAGTGTTTCGACAACGAGGACGCGTTTATCGAGGCACCGGAGCAGGGAGATATCAAGAAGGGTGAAAAGACGGTTGTCATTATTCGTTATGAAGGACCAAAGGGCGGGCCTGGCATGCCTGAGATGCTTAAGCCGAGCTCGGCTATCATGGGCGCCGGCCTGGGGAAGGATGTCGCCCTTCTTACCGATGGAAGATTTTCCGGAGGAAGTCATGGTTTTCTCATTGGTCATATCGTGCCAGAGGCTGCAGAAGGTGGACCTATTGCATTTGCACAGGATGGGGATAGGATCGTTATTGACGCGGAGCAAAAGGTGGTTAATCTCGAGATCTCTCAAGAGGATATGGGAAGAAGGAGGGCCAAGTGGAGGGCACCCAAGCCGAGGGCTAGAAAGGGAACACTGAAGAAGTATGCCAGTCTTGTGAGTGATGCAAGCCATGGCTGTGTAACAGACGGGCCGATATAGACGCCCATTCCCGGATGCAGCAACCGATTACCCGTACATTTTATCTCCTGCACTGCGTGAGGATGTCCGTATTTATTTGTTGCTCGAGCACTTCTCAGTGCAAGAAAAACATCTTACCAGCTTCGAGAGGTTTCGTAGGCAGGTGTCGGAGCCACTCCTAATATGCACATTGCACAAGATCCTCTATGATCAGTAAATCCTGTTCACCCAAATCAGATCAAGTCGACCGGAAAATGAGTTGCTTAGTAGATACGAGAATTGAATCTACGAAGTAGTGTCTCGGCCTACAATAGCACCAGCACTTTCTACATTCGAGAAACTTGCCCGCTCTGCAGAATGGATACGTTAGAGCTATCAAAAAATGTTTGAGGAGGAACAGACTGACCTTCGAGGGATGCTCCATTCTTACACCCAAGTAACCAAGACGATCCACTGTGTTTGTAATCTCTTGGATCAAGGCTGTACTGTGTCCCAAACAAATGACCAATCCAGCTCTCATTCACGAACACAAATCTCCGGTCGTAGCCCCTACCTTCGTTGGCGGTAGGTTTGCTAACGACTCCAAGCTGCGCAACAAAGTCCTTTTGGTTCGCAAAGTGCTCCGTGTGCAGCACGCCCGTATCGTTCCACTCCACGCTCGGGTTCCCGAAAGTGAATATGCAAAGCCTGCTGCGCATTGTTTCTCGAAGGGAGAGCACTTTGGCCAGGTCCTGCAAGGCGAGGCGAAGGACAAGACAGCCTTGAGAATGGGCCACGACCACGATACGCTTGTACCTGTCCTTCTCTTTTGCATCTTTTAGCGCGGTTTCGACTTGCTCCCTCAACGAGTTCTGAGCCATCCTGCTGCTTCTGGTTCTCTGCACCATATCGTTCTGGCTCTCCGCTTTCGCCTCTCCTTCGATGTTTCTCTCGCCTGCACATTCGATCAAGTCCCATAGGATCCCTTCAGACCTGTTGAAAACACCGGTTATATCTCTCTTGAAGTGTTCGGCCAGCTTCTTACAGGCCAAATGCAGCCAAAACAGCTCTGTGCCAATGCCGTTGACGAAGAACCACTTCTCATCCTGGACGGTCCTCAGCTTCATTGCCATCCAAATTCAGCATATCCTCTCCCAGCCACGGTCTGTTCGCTCTCGGATGCACCACCCGCTGCCGCCCCAAAGGACTGACCTCTATTACCACTCCCTTGCCCTGGACGTCGCCGTAATCATCGGTCTCCAGCTGCGTCTCTTTCGTCATGTCGATATCCTCGAACCGCGTCTTCCCCATCGCATTCCCCAGGATGACGATCAGAGACTTCGCGAGCCGCTGCACCTGACACACCACCGCGTGCCGGCACATCGCCTGCGTGAATTCCAACTCATTGTCCCGCCCGTGCGGGCCCTCGGTGCGGCCGTCCAGCGAGGTTGCCGGCGCGTAGCACTTCGCGCACTCGACCAGGTCGACCAGGAAGCGTGCCAGCGCGGAGCGGCCACGCCATATGAGGCCAAGGGTTGCGGCGTTTAGGTCGTTGCTCGCGATGCCGTTGGCGATGGCGCTAAGATACCCAGCTTGGGAGATTACGGCATCGGCAATGGAGGAGGAGCGGTGGAGAAATGCATAGAGGAGAACTGCTAGATGGGTGCCCGAGCATGTTGCGATGATGAAGGTGGCGATGCGGATTGCGACGTTGGCTATGACGGTCAGGATGGGGCCAAGGACAAGGATCCTTGACCAGAGAGAAGACATGACAGGTGATTTTAGGGGATCCGGATCTCCTCGTGTGCGGAAAGCGATTCCAGTCTAGCTCGTGAGAGGGTTGAGGCGGCAGGAATGATCATTCCGGCGCTCGCGATCCTGGAGCTCGATCGCGCTCAAATAGTCGGGACAGAGGATTTAGCCTTACCAAAAGACCCTAGGAGAATTGGCATGTGATTGCTTTGCTTACTTTTTGGTTCGATTTCTGGGCTCGTGGGGAGTTCAGCTCTCAGCCCGCCACCATTGATGACTGCGGCTGAAGCATCAGCGCCCGTCAGCAGAGATCCTTGATCGATCAGCCTTGCATGACGCTGTAACTAGTCACTTATTGCGAAAGCGGAGAATTGATGTTGTACGGCAGGCAACCATGCTTACTGCAGATCATGCTGTTAACATGTGAATTACAGCCTTGCTTAAACATGAGAAATTCTTAGTTTATTGCTAAGACAAACACTGGTCAGGCAAGCTTAATGCATTGATGATGAATCAGCCCGATGGCCTTGATGCTAGGTAAGAATTATGAGGAAGAGTCCTGGGCAGAACGTTCCTATGCTTCTGAATCTTTGCGTGTCCAAATTTAATTGTAAGAGCTCAAGAGCGTAAGGATTCATGATGCAACAATTAAAGGAAAATAACCATGTCATTGAGTCACTACCAAAAACACATATAAGGTGAGCGCTCTAATAGAACGATTTCACCAGTCTTGTCCACAAACTTTTGCACAATATTCCGACTAAATGGCATCCGCGAGAGAAATGAACCGCTTGACCATTTGAAAAAATCATGCGCGGCTTCCCGCTTCCTACTTGTAGGTATTGAAAACGAGATTTGAGACTCAGAATACAGATTATACCTGCGCAAGTAGCGGAACATGTCAATCCCATCAATGGGTATCAGGCAGCAGCAACGAGAGGATCCACCGGCCTGCCAGCGCCATATCCATCATTCGCACAAAGCTACCACACTGCAGACACCCCCAGCCAGCATTGACCTAGTGACTCTAGTGACGAACATGGACGGTGCAGCTCTATAGTAGTATGCTTGCGACTTTGCTGCATAGATCCGGTGGAAAAGCGCCCCCCTCCGCAAGAAGATTCCCAAAATGGCTGGAATTCGTGAGCACTCTGAAATTCCTCGCTGCGTATTCCGACACGATATTGTGTAAAGAGGAAGGATCTGCGCCCCCGTCCTCATGATTGTACACTTGCCTGATGACGTGGCAGACATCTTCCGTGCGTTCCGGGTAGCAGTGGAAGATGTTGAGAGTATCTGAGAATTTCTGTCTGGCCAGTTGCTTGAGGCCCGGAATGAGGTATTCCTGGGCAAACTGATATACCGACACATGGCCGATCATCGTCATCGTGTAGCTCATGGACACCGAGCGATTGGGACCGGGAATTGGATGAATTGGGAAAGGCGTTGGGTAACCAGGTGACGCTGAGCCCGACTCGTTTCTAAAGGTTTCAGGTTCATCGTCGAAGCTCCAGTGTAGGGGTGCAGCTTTCTTTCCCTTCTTCTTTTTCTTAGACGCCGAACCCACGAGTTGGCCAAAGTCGTCATAGACTCCATCCACCTTGTCATAGGCCTCCACTTGCACCAC
The DNA here is from genome assembly GCA_021436925.1 of Neofusicoccum ribis. Classification (NCBI taxonomy): domain Eukaryota; kingdom Fungi; phylum Ascomycota; class Dothideomycetes; order Botryosphaeriales; family Botryosphaeriaceae; genus Neofusicoccum; species Neofusicoccum ribis. The sequence goes on from JAJVDC010000212.1 coordinate 59,545, forward strand.
TTGCAAGATATCTCCTTCTCCAGACGCAGTAGCCATCTCAACCGGAGAAGCCGCGCTGTAGTCGCCTGAATGAATATACTCCGCAAACCTTCCGAAGGTCTCCCTTCCGAAGGTCTCGCCGTCCAAATGCTCCAGAAAGGCTGCCCCGTCCTAGCTTTCCTTCATCCCGTTTGACATCATCCTGTCGAAAGGCTGCGAGTAGCGGGAAACAAGTTTCATGTATAAGACGATGTGAGTCTTTTCAGGACCGATGAAGAAGCTGAATGTTCCGGCGCAGAATGTCCTGGTGCGGAATGTTAGTGGAGATTTGAGTGATGCGTGCTATTGTGACATACTCCACGTTGATAGCTGCCATTGTGGAGATTGAGCCTAACGTGTATTCGATGAACGAGTTTTAGAAGGAAGGAGTGCTTTAATGGGACAGCGGCAGGTGCTTACGTTGGGGGAAGTTATCGATTCCCAGGTGCAAACGCAAAGGCGTAGAACCGGCAGGTGCGGTGAAACGACCAGCCAATGGCTACCCGCCACAATATTTCAGCCATGATTTTCCTTGCATATGCGAGCCTCATCATCGTGTGAGCGCAACGATGGCACGTCCTCAATTTTCGGCCTCTAGTCTATGCGCCGAGCTTTTCCGCGTCACACAGAACCTTACTTCCCACCAAGGTTACACGCACCGATCTCATGATGTACACTCTAGGCAACAAGGCAGATACACGAGTTCGTTAGTAAGGCCACCATAAGCTTAATTTCAATCATTAAAGTGAGGATGTTGGCTACCCAAAACCTAATCTACTCCCACAGTGACACTTGAGACCCCGAACGCCGATCCAACCCAACAGCGCCCTGGCTCTCCGGTTACAGCTTACGATGGAACTACTGCGAGATTCAGGACGTCCGCTTGGGGAAGATCCCGTCGAAATGGTGGATCTACCGGGCGTGACGGCGCAAAGCTCGACTCGACCTACGAAGTCCACATGTGGGAATTGTGAGCACCTATGCCCGGTACGCTTCTCACGGGTCGAGAACAACAAGGAGAGCCGCGAAAGCCACCAATCTGTTTCTCTATGGGGCCATATCCGTCTTCAAATCCTGATATGGGTAGGCAAAAGTAGGCTTCGCATGAACTGGCAGCTCTAACGTCGCGCCTCAGCATTGCAGCTTGGCATTTCGCATTCTCCAAAACCTCATCGTTACCGCCATGCCGACCTTTTACCTTGAATCAACCGGGTTGGCGTGTAAGCAGTCTTGATCGAGTTCTATCTGACATACTAACTCTTTTCCTTCTCTGAAACAGTTCTTCCCGTCTTGTTCTCTATTGCGGGGATTCTGGGCTGTTGGTTCGCTATCATGGTGATTCAAATCGCCGGAATCACACCAACTGTACAAGCAAGCTTATTCATTACAGGTACACTCCTTTTTATCTGACGTCGTCATCCAGTCTCCGAAGGCTGATGGTCATCCAGGTATTTTTGCTTCAACCGCGTCCATTTTCGCCGAACCGTTTGATGCAAGTGGTGGTCCCTTCAGTCTTTCTGGCCCATTCGACTGGCGCGTATTTAGTATGGCTACTGGGTACACAGTTTGCGGATTGCCAAGCTCCGTTCTAACTCCTACTGCGCTGTTACTCATAGCTTTTCGCTATCCTCCGTGTTTGCAGCCAATACTTCTACTGATCTGGGGCATTATGGGCCTGATTGGCGACATCATCTTTGAACTTAGCTTTATATCAGCTGTCGAACGCCCAAATCTCGTAATGGCTCTACAAGGTCTGTATTTTGCGGCTTTCGCCCTGAATGTCAGCGCACTTGTAGACAGTACAGCCCCGAGAACGGTATTCTTGAACTCATCAGTACGCGAAAGTATTTCTGTTGTCAACTTCTGTTCCTCTATTCGAAGAATGGTTATCAACTTCGTCCCTCAAGTATGTATTGCCTTTGTTTCCGGAACTTCAAGTAGAGACTAACGCAAAGTAGCTACTGGCTACTTTAAAGGACCCGCAGGTCTATTTTTTCTTCCTTGTGTCAACGCTGGACAGCTCTACCAAGCCACCCAGTTATTCGTGCAGTCTGGATGTAATCTATTCAAAATTAGCGGCTATTTTGCTATACATAGCTTGTGGCCTGGCCATGTCTAAGCTGCCTCAATTGCGAAGTACGCATATAGCTGCCCCTTCTTATTGCTGTGACGAGGAAGAAAATAGAACACTAATTAGCGTGTAGTTGTTCTATTCGGAATGAGTTTTGCCGTCAAGATTCTTATGTCGTGGCTGGCTAAGGATGACTATAGCTCGGGTTGCGAGACGGGAAGCTACTGGCTTATAGCTTCTGCATCTGAGGCGGAAGGCCTTCACATAATCTGTGAGTAAAAGGAAAGAAAAAGGAAAGGGAGAACCATAGCTGACTCTTACCAGGTACTGCGAGTATGTTCACAGCGAACATTAGCGGGTCTGTAAGACGAGGATTTGTTGTTTCAGCAATTTGTACCGGGTATGGACTAGGCGTAGTATTCCAGACTATGGATAGTGTGCTTTCTACGCGTTATGCCGGATATAGAACACTGGTGGTATTAATAGTTTGTAATGGTGTTATGCTACTAGGCGTGTCATTCTACGGGGCTTGGCTTTTTGTCCAGAATAGGAGAAAAAAGAACGTTTTTAAGGAGCTGGGACTATCTAAAGAAGAGTCAGCGCGCTTAGGGTCGATTGCAACGGACATAGGAATGACGGACGTCGAAAACATCCATTTTTAGTACTAGTTTTAAAACTACAGACTGGAGTATATAGATAGATAGATAAATTCATTACTTCCCGATATAGCTCCCTTGCGGGTCTATACGGGGATGGCTATCTATAATTATTTTATACGAGGGGGAAAACCTTATTCGCCAGGCAAAAACCCCTCCTCTCTATTCAGGTGTGTCTTCCTCTACTTATTCCGTTTTTTCTATTTACTAGTAGTAGCTACTATAGTAGCCCTTTATTTAATTACTAGTATTACCCTTCTTAGTTTCTAGCTTAGTTCTCCTAGCCGTTTTTCTAATAGTCCTTCTAGTAATCCTCTTAGTAATTCTCCTAGTAGTCCTTCTAGTAGTCCTCTTAGTAGTCCTTCTAGTAATTCTCCTAGAGTATCTCCTTTACTATACTAAACTAATTTAGTAGACCTAGCTAAAGAAACTAGCTTACTACGGTTTCTATACCCTTCTTTATAGATAGAAGTATATAGAAGTTAATAGTTTCTATCTTTTAGAGTATCTAGACTTTATTTTACTAGAAGTAATAGTAGAAAAAAAGAATATACTTTAGAGTCTATTTATACTAGCTATATATAAAGATAGTAAGGATCTCTAAGAAATATCTATTAGAGTCTAGATTAGTGGACTAGTATAGTCTCTAAAGTGAAGCTATATAGTATAGTCTTAGAGGAATAAATAGGTAAACTTCTCTATCTAGATTAGGAGTTGTACAACTCTTATATTATAAAGAAGTCTCTTATATAATATATAGTTATATACTTCTAAGATATCTAGGCTAAGAACTAAGACTACTAGTCTTAGATTCTATATCTAAACTATATAAATCTATTAAGTAAGAAGGTTAAGTATAGTAGTTACTAATCTACTTTTTCTTACTTCTATCTAAAAGTTAAAGAGTAGATTATAGATCTTAGTAGTCTATAAGATTCTTTCTACTATAATTCTTTTAAGTAGCTTATCTAGCGTATTAAGTAGGATAATTAGTCTAAATAACTTAGTCTTAGTATAGTTCTCTCTTTACGGTTTTCTAAGAACTATAATAGTTAAGTACTTAAACTATCTAGAATAATATAAGAGTACTAGATATCTCTAAAAGATTCTAGTAAGTAGTTTTACTAGTATCTTTATATACTACTTTAGAATTCTATTAATAATTTTATCTAGGCCTAGTACTTTATCTAGGAGAAGCTATTTAATAATATAGAGGACTTATTCTTCTATAAGGTTCTAGAAGATATTAACTAGTTCTAGATATATAAAACCTTCTAGATTAGAGAGGTTAGTATTTCTAGAAGAGGGGAAGAATTAGTTAGAGAGGATTCTTATCTTAGAGAGATTATTATAGCGTAGTATCTAGTTTATTTCCTAGAGAAGTAGAAACTAGAATAGCGCTAAAGGCTTTAATATCTTTATTCTTATCTATTTTAAGAGCTTCTAGACTATAGATAGATTTAAGATAATCTTAACTACTTTTCTATACTATACTTTTATTCTATCTCTTCTAATTTACCTCTTCTTACTATTAATAGTAGTTTAATATACTACTTAATTCTTCTCTCTTTCTATAGTAGTCTACTTTCTTCTAGCTTTTCTAGCTTATTAAACTAGTTCTAAGTACTTCTTTATTCACTCTATAAATATCTAAGATAATAGTTTTACTACTAGAATAGTTTTCTAGATAGTATTCTAAATAGCTCTTTAAATCTATTTAGTAAAATAGTCTAGGTCTACCTTAGTATAGAGAGGGAGTATTTCTATATCTTAGAGTTTTAACTATAGTGTTTTATTAACTTTTTTTCCAATCTACCTTTTTCTATTAGTATCTTAGAGGTCGAGTAGATATAGATATAAAAGAAATATTAAATATAGTATAGATAAAAAGGTAATTAGAAGATAATTTAAGTTCTTAACTAACTTTATATCTAAGAATTCTCTTTTTAAGCTACTAGAAGGTAAAGATAAAGTCTAGAGTACTTTTACTATTATCTCTTCTCTAGATAGTAGTACCCCTTAGAAGGATAAGATTAAGATTAGTTATAGTTATAGTTTTAATTAGATAGTCCGCGAGAAAGTAGTACGTAGAGAAGATAATATCTCTCTAGAGAGAGTAATAGAGGTTAAAGTCTTTAAGAAGAATATATTACTTCTATATAGTAAGGGCTCTTAGAAGGATAGATAGAGTCCCTAGTTCCATACTAGTATAAGTGGTTAGAGGACTATAGTAGTTATAGATATAGATAATATAAGTTATTATAATAAGAGAGAGGGTAATAAGATTTAAGAAGTAGATTATTATCTACTAGAAATCTACGATAATAGCCTTACTTATAAAGAAGTAGATTCTTACTATTTCTTTCTAAGAGAAGACTATATAGTAGACTAGATATCTTATTATTATTTTTATCCTAGGGTTCTTTTATAGCTCTTATATTATAAGAATATAGTAGATTATTAGACTAATATTCTAGAAGAATAGGATTATTATTCTTTTAGCGCTTTTATTTATATTATACTATATAATTAAGAGGTAGCTTATATCTATTATTTATTTCCTTTCATCTCTATATTAGTTTATAGTATAGTAGATATTTCTATCTATATATAGGAGTTTTCCTAGTCCTTAGCCTTAGATATATACTAGAAACTATTAAGTCTTAGCTTTTTTCTTATAGGTTTTACTTTCCTTATTCTCTTTTAAAACTTTACTAGGGTCTATCTATTCTATATTAGTTTCTAGGTTACTTAGAATAGTTATTTATAGTTTTCTAGCGCTACTAACTAGGCCTAAGTTATTCTAGTTTAGTAGGCCTTACGCGTTAGATATAAATTACTCTAGACTATATATTTTTAAAAGTAGTTTATATACTATATTTTACTTTTACTATATTCTCTCGTATTATACTCGTCTATATATTAGCCGTACTTTTATTCTTTTCTATAGTGAGTAGTAATATAGCTATAGGCCTAGTAGTTAAAGTATTAGGTTACTATAAAGTTTATATTATAGTACTCTACTATATATAGAGTAAAGTTATAAATAAGTTCTTTAGTAATAATCTAGTTAACTATCTTAGAGTCTATAGTACTAAGAATAATTATAGAGTGTATTTTTTCTTCTAGGAGCTTTTTTTTAATTACGCTAGCTTACTAATATATAGGCCTAGGTGTATAGATAGATTTTACTCTTATAGAGTCTTAGTAGTCTAGAGGTTTATAGTATTAATTCTCTTAGTAGGGATATTATAGACTAGTACTAAGTATAGTTACTAATTTAAATAGATTTCTTTTCTAAGTCTAGTAATCTACTCTTAGTTCTAGAGAAGGGCTATTTTTATTTATATATCTAGAATAAAGATCTAGATATTACTACTTAGAAACTTTCTAGCCGTAAGTACTTTTTTATATACTAGGCTTTTTCCTATCTAGATCTTTTAGATAATAGTTTTATTTAAGAGATTTACTACTTTCTATCTATTTATTTTATTTAGAAGATAGAGCGTAATTTCTATAGTAGTAGAAGGAGTTATTAGAGCTTAATATAAGAACTAGAGGGAAATAGAAAGTTTAGAAATAGTATATAAGTAGTTAGCTTTAATTAATAAATAAATCCTTAAGGAATTCCGGCTAACTAATAGTAGGCTAATAGTAGATATCTAGCTAGGCGAGGTCACGTGGTTATTACGTAACCTATAGGCTTTTTATATATATTTTATAGGTAGAACGTACTATTAGAACCTATAATAGGCTTAAAAGTCTTATACTACCCCCCTCTAGTAGTAAGATTATTCTTAACTCTAGAAAGTAAAAAAACCTTAAGATTTCTAAGTATCTTATAGAATAAAACCTCTATAAAGGGAAAAAACGCCTATATAGAATCTAGAAGGAAAAACTCCGAACCTAGAGCTAAAGTAAATATAATACCATTATTAAGGGCTTCTAGTATGTTCGTAATAGACTTATATATAATTTATATAGGGCTCGCGTCCTCTAAAAAGAGTGTAATAGTTATTAACCTCCGTACTTTTAATTAGAGGGATAGAATACTTATCTATATATAGGCGGTAGACTCTCGTAGGTTCTTTATATTATTATAGTAGACTCTCGTAGGTCCTTTATATTTATAGTATTTACTCTAGCGTATTATCGCCGGCTACTAGTCTTAGTAACGTTATTAGCTAGGCTTAAGTTAGTTAATCTCCGTATCGTTAGACCTAGAGAGATAAAGAA
>JAJVDC010000213.1:0-66280 GCA_021436925.1 Neofusicoccum ribis
GTTGTGCTGAGCTCGAGGTTGAAGGCGGGGCACGGGTTCAAGGTGCCGATAGTGGTGTATTCGGCGTTTGTGGTGGGGTTGTGGGGGGGAGGGATGCGATGCTGCAGACGGTCGAGGAACGGGTTGACACGGTGGTGTTTCCGGGACGCGGAGAGTGTTTCCGGGCAGCGGTCGGCCGGGCGCTGGTCTGAGCACATGTCCTCGCGTTCCGCGTCGCGTCTTCCCACGGCCCTCCGCCAGCACCGCCCACCGCTGCTCCTCGTCGACAATGGCGCCGCACCTGACCGACGACGACGGAGACGAGTTTGGTCTTTCGTCCAGCGACGAGAGCGCGCTGATCGCTGCGATCGACGCCCCCTCCGCTTCGGCCGCGAAGCGAACGCGCGGTGCCGACGACGCCGGCTTCGACCAGCACCCTGCGAAACGCGCGACCGGCCCTGCTGCCCCTGCCTATCCCACCACCTCGCCGCTCGCCAGAAAGATCCTCAACGAGCGGTTCGGCCTGGGCAGCTTCCGTCTGGAGCAGGAGGCTGTCATTTCGAGGCTCCTGGCCGGAGGCAGCGCTGTCGTCGTCTTTCCCACCGGCGGCGGCAAGAGCCTGTGCTACCAGGTGCGTCGACCCGCGTGCCGTGGCCCGGCGCGCAGCCCTGACGGTTGTAGGTCCCTGCACTGGCCTTCCCTGAGCTCGACGCACAGCAGCCCCGCCCTCGCCGCGGCCCTGCGGACGGCGGTGTCACAATTGTTGTGTCGCCGCTGATAGCCTTGATGAAGGATCAGGTCGACGCGCTGCAGAAGCGCAGCATCAGTGCCGTGGTCATGGACTCCAGCAAGTCACGGGACGAGCACCTGGACACCATGCATCGCCTTCGCGCCGGCGCTGTCCGCCTGCTGTACTGCGCGCCCGAGAGGCTGAACAACGAGGGTTTCGTCGAGTGCCTTCGCTCCGTCCGCGGCGGCGTTCGAATGGTCGCCGTCGATGAGGCGCACTGCATCTCCGAGGTAGCCTCGCACCCTCGCTCGAGCCGCGGCCCAACGCTAACGCCTCGCAGTGGGGGCACTCGTTCCGGCCTGATTACCTTAAGGTTGCCCGTTTCGTCTCAGAAATCAAGGCTGAGCGCGTGGTGTGTCTGACCGCCACCGCTACCCCCAAGGTTGCTCGCGACATCTGCGACGCGTTTGGCATAGACGGTGCTGGTCTATTCAGAACTCCAATGTATCGTCCAAAGTAGGGTTTCCCGGCCTTTTTATGCCACGATCCGATCTGACCAGCGTGCTGGTAGCCTTCGCCTCCTGGCCGAATCTACCAGGGACAAGCAAGATTTGTATCCAAAAATATTCGCGTCCCTGCGCCGGAATCCCGGGCCCACGATCATCTACGTCACTCTGCAGAGGCAGTCTGAGGTTCTGGCCGCCGACCTGCGAGCACAAGGCTTCAAGGCCAGGCATTTCCATGCCGGGATGCAAGCGTGGGACAAGACGGCACTCCAGGAAGAATTCATGCGGCAGGATGACATGGTGGTACGAGAGCTCGAGTCGACCCCGTGTCTCTGTGCATCCCCGTTGACCTCATCTAGATTTGCGCTACAATTGCCTTCGGTATGGGGATCGATAAGGCCAACATTCGCAACATCATCCACTTTGACATTCCGCGCAGCGTGGAAGGATACAGCCAACAGATAGGCCGTGCTGGCCGCGACGGTCTGCAGAGTACCTGTCTGCTCTGTCTCACTCCGAATGACCTCTACTTGCAGGAGAATCTTACCTATGGTGATCTTCCGTCGAAGGAGTCAGTCCGCCGCTTCCTGAAAGACGTCTTCTCACCGGACCACCAGCAGCTCGATATCGGCGAGAAATTTGTTGCCAGTCACTATTCGCAGACAAGCGAGTTCGACATCAGGGTATGTGGGCTTGACACTGTAGGCAGCTCTGTGTGGAGACTGACCAATCGTCAGGCCACTACCCTCTCGATTTTGTATGCGAAGCTTGAACTTCAGTTCGGATTCATTCGTGCAACAACACCGCAATACTCAAAGTACCAATACGAAGTGATCAATGAGCGCCATATTCACGGCGATAAAAGCACTGCCGCTGCTGTTATCAAACAGCACGCGCGCAAAGCTAAGAAGTATCACAACATCGACGTTGATGGCGCAAGCCGGGCAGCCCGTTGCCTCCGTGCCGACCTTGTACGAAAGCTTAACGCGTGGAACGATGGAAACATCATTGAACTAAAGACGAGCGGTGTCGAGCATGTCTACCGCGTTCTGAAGAAGCTCCCGTCGGCTGATGCCGAGATCGAGGACATCCTGGACAAGCTTTACAAGCAGATGCAGGAGCGCGAACGTCAGGATCTCCAACGCACGCAAGCTGTCGTGAATTTGGCGACAGAGAGTTTATGCTTCTCGTACCGAATCGGTGAGTATTTCGGTGACAGGGGCCAGGACTTGCAAGCTGGCTGCGGACATTGCACATGGTGCGAGACGAAGAAACCGGTCGTCATGCCCGAGCGGCAACCGGTGCCGACCAACCACGCGCAGATTGGCGAGATTCTGAGGGCGACAGATGCCCGTGATGACCCGAGGTTCCTGGCACGGGTTGCTTTTGGCATTACCAGTCCGCGCGTCTCGAAGCTGAAGTTGTCAAACCATCCGGTTTTCGGGTCCTTGAACAACCACGACTTCTTGGCGCTCGTCAGGATCTTCACTTCGGCATGCAATAACGCCCCGGAATCACTCGAATCTGGAACGCAGGATCACCCGCCCGCCAAGACCACTGGCGCGGCACGAGCCTCAAATCAGGGCGGTCCAAGCAAGACATCCTCCTATCGAGGCCGGGGAACCGCCCAACGTGGAACCCCATCTCGGCACAAGCGCTATGGTCGCTGATAGGATGGCATGGCAGATCATACCGATCAATTGGATAACGAGATATCAAGCATAAGCTTTGCTGGGCGAATGGGTGACTTGCAATTCATGCCGCTAAATACCCGGTAACGGCTATTGGCCTGCTTCAGACACGTTCTGTAACGAATATCCCGGGTATGAGCACACACCTGCAGGCAGGGACTACCTGGAAGAGGCAACAATGTCAGATAAGGGCAGTCTTGGCGTCGCAGACCTAGGCCAGATGTGACAATGACAAATGCCAAATTCCGCTTCGCCAAGACTATAATGGAGGGCCTTGTACATGCATCCTCAAACTGCCGCACAGACACTTTTTAAACATCACTTCATGGCATGATCACATCATGCATGCGTCTGTGGTGTAATTGAGATGTTTTTTGAACGAGCTGAATTGCATGGTCTTCCTTCGAGATCTATCGAATAAAACCGCAGTCAAAATAGCAAGAATGGATTCCAAATTTGCGCTCTCGTTTCTACCGCTCTTCGTTTGAAAACCAGACGTGACCCCAAAAAAAATAATGAAACAGGATATATGTGGGAAGAAGCGTCTTTTAAGTCCGGGGGAGGAAGAAGGACTGACTAAAAAAAAAAGAAAACGACCGCGTAGTCAGTCCCATTAAAGTCCCCAGCCTCTCGCACGTACTCCCACAACACCCCCGCTAGGATCCCATGATAGTCGTACACGTTAAAAATAAAGAAGACTTTCATTTCGTCAACAAAGCGAACATCCATCTCTTTTCTCTTCTAGAGAAAGAAGTCGGAAGTGCTTTGCGGAGGTGATTTTCAGGCGAAACCAGAAGCAGCACCACTGTTGGTTTGCGGACGCCCTGCTCATACAGGGCACTCCGCGAGACTCCCTCCTTCAAACACCCTCAAAGGCGCAAGCGAGGAATTTGGCTTGTTTGCTTGGCCTTTTTAGGCAAAAGCGCCAACGATGGACATGCCGGCAGCTGAGACGGCATTAGTATATTTGAAACAGTAAGATAGGCTGGCGAGAGGAAAACTTACCGCCCATAAGGACGTAGATGAAGGCGGTGATACGATCCTTCTTAGACATGATCATGCGGGCCTCCTCGGACAGGAAATCCTCCTGCAGCAGGTTGACGAGCGCAGCGTAGATGAGCAGGCCGGACGAGATGGCGTTGAAGGTGCCGTTCATGATGAGGCCGAGGGCAGAGGCGACGTCGAACGAGTTGCGCGACAGCAGGCCGATGGCCTGGCCGAAGGGGGCGGTGGTGCCGAACGCGAAGACCAGCAGCCACGGCTTGGGCGAGCCCTTGGGGAACGGCACGGCGGCGATACGCGAGCCCAGACCGAGGCCTTCGAACGTCTGGTGGAACATGATGGCGATGAGCAGGATGACGAAGCCGTCGGTGGTGGCAGATATAGTCATGCCGACGAAGACCGAGTGGAACAGAATACCACCCTCCAGGAGGGTGATGTTGAGCGACATCTTCTTGAGAACCATGGGGTCGACGGCGGGCTGGCCGCCCTCCTCGAGGTCCTGGTCGTCATCGAAGAAAGATACTTCCTTCTCGGAGGCGGAGGCACCCTTGGCGTCGTAGCCGGGGAGGGCGGTCGCATGGCGGTCGATCAGGGCGAGCATCTCATCGCGCTGGCGGATGTATTGCGAGTAGAAGGCGATGAACCAGGCGGGCATCTCGGAGGGCTTCTGGTCGCCCATGGTGGGCACGGCCATCTCGGCTCTGTTTGGATTCACGTGTCAGAGATGCCTGAAACTCTTGGAAGAGCCCTCACTGAGACGGGAGATGCGCGGCGGGGCCCGGAACTCGGAACTTACTCTCTGTCGCGGACGTATGCCTGCTTGGCGTCGCTCCACGCGTACGACTTCTCGAAGCTCTCCTCAGACTCGGTGCGGCTCATCGGAGCCATGGGCTCGCGCGCAGGCCGCTGCGGGGCACGCGGCGCGGGCATGGGAATCGGGGCCGAGATGGCCTGGCCGGTGGGGCCGCCGTGGTTGTGCGCTTGCCCGCCCATCTTGGAGTTCAGGTACATCTCCAGGACGAACAGGGAGAACAGCGAGCCCATCATGATGACACCGGGCAGCGCGGGGTAGTCATCGGTGAAGAGCGGCGGCAGGCATGGGTCATTAAGCGAAGAGAAGGCAGTCGGGAGCAGCTGATTTGAGGGGCTTAATTAGCCAACAGCTCTTCGACTTTGCACCGGAGCGTCACATCAAAGGCTCAGGCTCGGAAAGACCAGGAGGTCGGAGATGCAACTGGAACAGAGGGTCGACGCACGTGGACGAATGCCGTGGCAATCAGCACACCAGTACCGAAATGCTTGCAGAAGAAGAAGGCCTTGGGAGGAATCTTCATCCAAGGGAACTTCTTGGCCATTACGGGGAAGCCGGCTCCTGATGGCGCGTTAGAAGAGCCAGGCACGGTCTCAGTACAGAGGTGTAGTCCATACCGCCAATACTAGTTAACAACACAAGGACTGGGGGACGTTAGCAGACCCCACTGCGGACCGGGGGGGAAGGCGGGACCCACAAAGAGCGATGACGTGAAGGGGAAGATCATATTCCTCGGTACCGGCCTCGCTGCCGCACTGCGGGCGCTCCGTGGTGTCCGACATGTTGAAAGAACGGTATTAGGCTCCAGGCCGTGGGTGTCAGGGTGCGCAGGCGAAAAGAGCAGCACCAGCTGCTGGTGGTACAACGAAGGAGCGGGAAGGGGGAAAGATCAAAAGGGGCAGAAGCAGGCTACCATTAGGCGGAAGGCAAGAAGAAAAAGGGTCGAAGGGAAGGGAGGGTGCAGGTCAACTCAGCCGGGAGTGGTGCATCCGAAAGGGAGCGTTCAGGCCCGTGGAGTGATGCGTTTGCTTTAAGAGCATTGCCAAACCACGTCCCGAGCCTATATTGCCGATCGACTATCGCGGCCGTGGTGGGCACCAAGGATTGCCGTGACAGAGAGCGTGTGCGGAGTGCAGCAGAAGCCGTAGGGGCTGCGGGACGAAGGTGGACTGTGCTGGCGTGTGTAGAGGCAAGCTTCTGCTTCGGGCAAGGGTGGCTGGCTGTCGACATGCAGCGCCGCAGACAGAGCCGATCGGTAGGGACTAGGCCCGGTTGGTGCGCGGGCCTAGGACGGCTTGAGACGGGGCCCGGCGCGGCGCTCTCTTCTTGGCTGTCACTGTTCCCACAACAGCATCTGCATGGAAGCACGGCAGCGGGCGCCTGGCGACGCTGGCGCAGGGCGGCCGGCGGAGGAGGCGCGATCCGACCGCCGTCGCATTGACGCACGCGCCGCCGCCGAGCTTGGCGCTGCTGCTGTGAGGCTTGAGCGGCAGGCCCTGCTACGAGGACGTACGAGTACGCGGCCCCCGCCCGACCAGCGCCCGCCCTCCCGCAGCGCCCGTCGCGCTGCCAAGACCCGCCCCGGCGGTTTGCAAAGTTTGTGTCCTGCGGGGTTCCCTGCGCCGCCAGCGATCGCCGTTATGTGAGACGCCGCCAAGGCTTCCCCGGGTGCTTCTGCTGCACGCCGGTGGGGCGTCGACGCGCTCGCCACAACCGCCAACTCCACGTCGAACCGGCCGCCCAGTGTCTCGGTGCTCCCAAGGCATTTGAAATCGGACAAGATGCGTGCTCCTGGACGCACCATTTGTCACGCGCGCCTGCTCACCACCGCCCAGAGCGCTGCCAGGGCCCACTCCAGACACGCAAGCCCACGGCGAAGCGCTGAACCCTCATCGCAAGGCGCAATTCGAGCCGACTGAAATCAGCCTCGCCGCCATCATGTCCTGTCGCATCGATGTCACCGATAGGCAAAAGGGTCCTGCGCCAAGCGCTCGTCAAACGGCTTTGATGTCTCGCGGACATGTCTACATCGTGATCACATATTTGCCCGTCACCTGTACGCGGATCGTCAGCTGCAGCCGAGACAAGAATGCTTAGGGGCAGGCCGCCACCCACCAGTCCGGACGCGCTCTTCTTGGCAATCTCAGTCAAGTCCTCCAGCTTGGCCGTCTGCACTATGGGGGTGACCTGTTCACGGTCCACAAACTGCAGCGCCTCCAACACGTCACCTCGCGTACCCACCGCGGACCCAATAATGCGGACGCCATGGTCGATGAAGCTGAGCGGGTGAAAGTTCATCGTCTGGCTGGGCGGGGGGATGCCAATGCATACCAAGGTGCCGAACGGCGCCAACATGCCGAGCGATGATTGATATGCAGCGCCGCTCCCCGCTGTTACGAGAACCGCTGTCACCCCGCGCCCCTCGGTCGCCTCCTTCACAGCCGCTGCCGCGTCCGGCACCTTCGTGACATCGACATACGCCTCCGCGCCCAGATCCAAGCAAAACTCCCTCTTCTGCTCTCCGGCATCCACCGCAATGACATGGAATCCCATGGCCTTCGCATACTGGATCCCAAGCGCGCCAACACCGCCACCAGCCCCGGGGATCGCGACGGACGTGCCTGGAGTAGCGCCGCAGATTTTGAGGGCCTTGTAGATGGTCAGGCCGCCGCACAGGATCGGAGCAAGCTGCTCGTCGGACAGTTTCTCGGGCAGCTTCATCAAGTAGCGGAACGGCACCACCGTGTGCTCGGCGAAGGTGCCGTCAACCTTGCGGCCGGACTGCACCGCGGCGTAGCAGCGCGTCTCTCCGTTCTCGTGAAGGCACATGGCGCAGTCCCCGCAAATGTCGCGCAACCAAGCAACGCCCACGCGCTGTCCAAGGCGGACCTGCGCCTCGGACAGAGAGGATCCCAGCTTGACCACGCGGCCGATTCCTTCGTGGCCCAGAATTGGGCGCGTCGGCCCGAGCTCTCCTGAGGCTAGGGCAAAGTCGGTGCCGCACACACCGGAAGCAGAGAGGCGGACGAGCACGTCGTTGGGGCCGGGCTCGGGCAGCGGGAGCTCTTGCACTTCGAACTGCGGCTCGGGGCCATGTTTCTGTAGCGGTGCATGTCTTGTCAGTTTCCTGCCGGGGCTCGGTCTCGGCGTGCTCGGCAATCCCGTACCACGATAACCGCGGCGCGGTGATGAGCTGGAAGACCATTCTGCGTGACGGTCATGGTGCGAACGACGTGGGTTCAGTGATGGCTCTCTGCGTTTCACGCGGCTTCACTCGGCCGGGGCACAGGTATGCTTTGAGGTATGTGGCGTTGATGCGCCCGAGATGGAAACGAAACCGGAACAGTGGAGGAGCCCGTGCTGTGGAGCAGAGATGGGGGTATGAGGCGGCGCAAGAGTGACGAGCGACGGGCAGACGACTTCGCGATGTTTTAAAGGCAAATGGGAGCGTAGGAAAAGCATAGGCAGGGCTCGGTAGTTGAGGATTAGCCGTGGGCACCCGAGGTCGTCGCTGGATACTCTAGCGCAGTGTTGTGGTTATTATGCCTCTTGGGCTGAGGCGATGGCGCACGACGGACAGGCGGCCAGCGCGAGCGGAGGCATGACCGGCGAAATTGAGTGGCCCCGGGCGGGCGAAGCTTTGTGGGCTCTGTGGGCTCTGTGGGCTCTGTGGGGATGGTCTGGGGCGATTTGAGTTGCCGGGCGCGGCAGCCGGCGGCGCAGCAGAGTGCGATGGATGGCGGAGACGTTGGGAGTCAGTCGTCGCGGCGGCCATCGAGGGGCAAGGTGGAAGCCAGAAAGCAACTGTCGCCGCAGACCCCACATTCGCTCTGCCGGTCCGCTTGCTGCCGCCTTGGCGTCCCTCTCGCCGCCTCCTTCCCCACCAACACCGCGTCGCGCTCCACTCTCAACGCGTCGACTCTCTCTCTACCGGCCGCCCGCCATGACTCGGAACGCCACAAGGCTATCTCGCTCACGCACGCCCCCACTCGCGATTCCACGTCTCGCCGCGCCCTGCGCGCTCTCTTCTGACGGTCGACACGAAGTGAAGCCGTCGTTTGGCGCACCATCTCAAGCTGCTCAACGCGCCGCTGCGCTTGTCGCTCGGCTCTCGCATCTCGCAGCCGCATACTTCACTGTAGCGCCATCCGTTGGCGACGTGCGGCCCGCGCAGAACCTGCCCTTGTTTACCACGTGCCGGGGTGCCCAGTCCGCCGAGATAAGGTTTCCCTCCCACTGCTGACCTACACGGCGTAGGGCTACTGCCCGCCTGAGTGCCATCGGAATCGGCTGGAGTGTGACAATTGGTCACGGGTTGCCCGCAGAGCTCATTGCCATTATTGGCTCATCACCCATAGCCGTGCCGCGATGAAAGACTTACTCCCATTCCACAAGCTTGCTTCTGCGCCCCAAACCCTTCGTCCTGGCACTGCTCAGGAGATGGAGAGGTGTTCATCGCTCGGGGGCTAGCGCGAAGTTGCTTTTTCCTGTGTGACAGCAGCCGACTGGCTGCCAAAAAGCAAATCCCGGCGGATCCGACCTGTCATTCCACAGGAGCTATCTCGGTCAGATCCTTCTCAAGGCCGCATAGTCTTCGCGCTGACCATCTGATGCCGAGGGCCTCTGCATATTGGACAAGGCAGGAGCCGGCTTCATCACATCTGCATCACGTGCGTCACCAACCACCGTTCGGGAGCATCGAAGCGCAGTGATAGCCTACGATTGTCAGAAAGCGGTGTCGAGGCCGAAACATCCGTCACAGCGTCCTGCATGCAAGGTGGATGTCTCCAGAGTATGGTAGTTATGAAGGAGCTTCTCTGCGCAAGCTGCTTATTGCCAGGGTGAACCTCCCCTCTGCATTTCTAGCTGGTGTCACGCGTTTGCGTTTCGGCGGTGGAGGCTAGGCCAGTCAGGTCCGCGAGCTCGCGAAGAAGGCTGGCTTTGTTGCCTCGCTGGGCTGCGGTATTCCTCCGGTCAACGCCTGCCGGGTCGGCAATTTCCCAACATACAGCGCCCCGACAGTGTCGGGAACCGCCTATTTTTGTATGTGCACTGGGCCACCCTGGACTTGTCCACTCGCGCTTGTCAGCACGCGTCCTTGCATCTGCGCACATGAGCGTCACAAATGTGAGCGGTCTGGGAGGAGATGGGGACCAAGGTCCACCCGTGTCGCTATTCTGCCGCTAGGACGACCACCACCCCTGTCACGGCTGCATCTGCCAGTTGCTGCTCTGGCTGAGCCGTGATGACATGATGCCGCTATGCGACGGGAGCAACCTATTTCCCGCACCTGCCCGTGGCGCAAAGTTCGGCAGGGATGCTGTTGCCCTTGTGCTACGAAGCCATTCCCTTTCTTGTCAAAACAACCAGATCGGACTTCTTTTAGGAGCATTACCAAGCGCTTCAAAACCGGCCTGCTCCCTCGTACCATCCCTTGAAGCCGTCAGCACTGAAGCAGCTTCTGAGCATGCTCCGGTCGAGACTGTTCCGGCCAAGGCCACGCATAAGGCCCAATGCGGACTGGCCCGCTCTCAACAACTTCCTGCAAAGCACAATTCTCCGCTCGGGCTCTGCCGCTGCGATGTGACGGCTCGTCAAGGGGATTACCACACACTCTTTCCGCCCCACAAGACGCATCGTCTCCAGATCCATCCAGATACCAGGCCCCACCTTCGAAACACGCCCATTAGAAGGTGCGCTGCCTCCGAACATCTTCGGCTGGATCTTCTCGCGTTGTACAGCGTATGGCGGCCGGCAGGCCGTGCAGTGCAGTAGCGCTCAAGGACTCGTGGCTCTGGGCGCGGCTGTGCAACTGTAGCACTATCTGCAACTCTCGTATCATATGATATGTATTCTACCATGATCATCGAGAGCTGCCCCTACTTCTGTAAGCGCTTGTTCATGACGATTTCTCGAATAACCACTGGACTGGACAGGAATCTTCAAGAATCTGTGAAGATTACAACTTCTTTAGAAGCCTCCATGGGCGACCGCTTCGTTCGTCAGCACGATCAAGCCCTGGTATCCTTCTACCGCGTATCCAACACAACCTCCAAGACTACAAGGGCTGCTGCTATCCACAAAGATCCCGAAGTGAGCTGCCGCCCCCTCCTTCCAGCCTCACCGCCGGCAGGCATCCGTTCCAGCAATCTTTGAATGCAGCCTACAGTGATACTTCAACACCCGAAATGGCTTTGGATCATCGTATCAGCCTCTGGTACGATCGTGATCCTGGCACCTACATCTAAACAAACTGCGTTAGCAAACTCGAATGACGAAGTCATCCCAGCATGGACCTTCGCAGCAGACGTAGCCGCATTAAACGCAAGAAAAACATTAACTTGAGTAAATCTCTGCAGTTATATAATGCTGTGTGCTGAAGTGGTCCTACTCCGTTCTTTCCCCCCCCCCCTTTCCAGACCCGATCTCAAAGCTACATTCTACCCTCCTTAAGAATTCTTGCACGTTGATTCGTGGCTCTCAACTTGAAACCATTTTCGTCTAAACCATGCATCAGGCGCAGCGAGGCTACAGTGAAGAGGGACCGCGCAGTCGTGCATCTATCGCGGTTAGTGCGCCCATATCCGGTCTGCTCGGAATCGATCGATCCCGGGTCAATGCTCCCAGGGAGACTTCTGACAAGATCGCTCTTGCAGTGCCTTCATTGCAGGAAACGCAAAATCAGGTGCCAGGACAGGGATGCCTCTGGCTTCTGCCGCAATTGCCGATTTGTCGGGGTCGAATGCGTTTTCATGAGGGTAAGGCCGGCGATCTGCCACCGAAAGACCATGATCCAAGGCTTGTTTCTCATCAGCTTTCCAGATAGGCACCCTGGAACACACGCCGGAATCCTACACTTGGACTCCCAGGGATCAGGTCCAACACGATGCCTCCAACCCATGCAACCACGCTTGGGCTCATCTTGGCGGACATGGCCAACCCTGGCTCTCACGTGATGCTTACAGCGGGTTGGAGAATCCCTACTCAAACATCCCTCCCACGGCTTACAACGGCCTCCCTCAAGTGGCTCGTGGCACCCATCAAGGTCACCAAACCTCAGGAGATCCTCACTCTTCTGGGTATGCGCTGCTCCCCCCACCCCCGAACCCAGCAAACGGAGGATCGATCAACCCGCCAGCCTGGCCACCACGCTTCCCTCCTCCCCTAGTCGAAGCGCCTCCTTCAAGGAACCACTCTGCGGCATCTGAGGGATCATCTGGAATGCCTCAGAATTCCACCGCCACAACAACCTCACAATCTCGCAATTACGCAACGCCTGGAACTCGTCGAGCGTAGGCGTAGGACCACGTATCTGGGGCACTTCCATCAGCTAGTGCTTACGAATGTTCTACGCTGCCACACGTACCGGCTCATAGCAGTGCCTACCAAGGCATCAGCTTACGCCTGACGAACCCCTATGTTGCCATTCATAATTCTGTTTGGGGCTCGTTCAAGTACAATTATACTGGAGCAATCCTAAGTGCATTTCCATCATCGGTGGTTGTTTGCGGTGTTTCATTTCCGCTTCAATGGCGAAAGCCACCGTGTAGAGAGGTTGGGAGCTGGCGTGTCTTCTTCATCGATGTCGTTCGTTCTCTCCTATCAGGACCACAAAAACGTGCAGAATGCTCTCGGAATCTTCCAAGTACCCATCATCCACCAATATTTCCTTGCTACATAACCATAATCACCATGCCTGTGGAAGTCATTTCAGCCGTAAAACCAGTGTGTTAGCACAAAAATCAAAAGTTTTCCCACAATCAAAGCCCAACTCCACACTCTCCTGGCTATCCTCACCTCGCCCATGGCCCAGAGGCTGAACCGACAAGACAGACATGTCCAGAGATTGAACCATCAGGAAGCGAGATTACTGGCGTTTTCGCGCGAACACTTGGGCCTCCGAAACGCCAGTGACGTTCGCCCTTTGGCGTTTGTCAATGTCGACGCAATGAAATTTCTCAAGTCAATCTCGGAACCAGTTCAAGCTGTAACAATCGGGTGAAGCCGTATACACCATCACGATGCTCTTTTCTTTTCATTGAGATCTCTGACTGTTCGACCATCAGTGCCGCCCGCTGGCTCGCATGGCGTTGGAGTATCAGCTCATTCATGAGGGAAACCGCATTCCAGGTCCAGCGAGAAGAAAACCCGACCATGGACAGGAATTGGCAACGGTAGTTTCTCAAGCGCGAGAGGACGACTGAAGACGTGGGGGTGGAAAGAAACGCGCTGACGTCATGTGCCGGCGCGTCGCGTCTCCGCCCCGAACGCCGGTCTCCCTCCTCTTCACCTTCACGCGACCGCCCGCTTCTATCCCATCTCTTCGCAAGCCTATCTCAAGAGCCCGTGCCACCAGCGAGCCTCCCTTGAGCGTGCGCCTCTGCGGAGCTGCGCTCTGGCAACGGCTTGGCTCTGGCTCTGCAAGAGCCGGCATTCCATCTCCCAACAATCCCCAGCCTGTCCGAGTCGGCAGCCGAAAGCCTGCTGCAGTCGAAGCGCAAGCAACGCTCGTTAAAAGGGATCCCGCGAATTCGCCAGCAATCACGTATGACGGCAGTCGCTCTGCTGGCTCACACGAGAAGGTCATGCGGAGCTTTGGGCTGGCGAAGTGGAATTGTGAGGACTGAGAGAGGGGGCCCCGGGTCTGTTGGTCGCATCGTCGGGCTGTCGCTTAGCGCCAAGCTCGGTGTTTCGACAAGGCTGCCAGATGCTTCCTAGTGTGCAACGAGTCGGGCCCTACGACTAACGGTGTCACTGAATCGAGCCGCAGTCGCCTGCAATTTGCTCCTCCCCCCTGAACCCGGGTTCTCGATCGCGGTGGTGGCGAGCTCCTGGTCCTCGGTCACGGTCGCCCGGAGCTGCCAGGCGAGTAGGGCTGTCAGGACTGACAGTAGTGCAGAACCGGGCGAGGGAGTGGCATGCGGCGTGGCTTGCTTTATACCTCACGCCTAGCCAGCGTGTCCACTGAGACGGCCTGAAGTACGAGTCCGAGTACGACATCCGCGGTCAGACCCCGCAGACAATTCTCCTGCAAAGATACCACCAGGCGGTGCCAAACTCTGTGTTTTTCGCTGAGATGCTGGGTCCTGCGGTGCAGTCGTCAGCGGTCGCGACACAACGCGTCTCCTAAAGGAGGCTACGTGGACGGACGCCTGGACTGTACCAGATACGAACAGGGCGGGTGGCCGCGGAACCTCCGCGCCCCCCGAAGCCTCGATGACGCCTTCTCGCTTCTGCTCCCAGTCGGTTCCTGTATCCCTCTTCTCACATGACTAAGTCAACCAGGCCCGCTCTGTCTGGTGGAAAATTGCTTAAAGTCCGCTTGGATGAGAAACACCGCCACCGCAGCGGGAAGTAACGCATCAGCAGATGTCGGCCCGCCTGTTTCCTTCATCTTAACAGTCAGTGCGCACGTTCGTTTTAACCTGTCACAGGACATCTACTAGGGTCTGAGCCAAGCCGGTCAGAGCGGCCTCGTCACGAGGCGAGATGCCATCATGAGTACCATTCTCTCACCTATACAAAAGCCATCCCGCCTGCCGGCCTTGGTGAGACAAACTCTACTGCGACGGATTTCCGGATCAGCAAGTTCGCTGAAAGGAGAAGGGACGAAAGGAATACCAATGCAAAACATGCGCATTGCAGCCAAGCACCCCGGCGAGTGTCTCTCTTGTTCGTCGCCTGCACTCCTGCCAAGTATTGTGACCAAGGAGCTCTGAACTTGCTCGAATAATGCACGCCACGCCGCATGAATCATTGTGCGGATGCCTCTCTGCGACCAAGAGCAACCGAGACTCCCCTTTGCTTTAAAGAGACGCTACAACCCACAATTGCCGCCGGCAGTTCTAGACTAGCCACCCTCAACATACTCACACGCTCGCTTTTAGTTCGCTAGGTTTCCGTCATGAACTCATCCCATTCTTTTGGCAGCCTTAAGAAGCTGCTGGTTCAGTCTCTCGTTTTTGCTTCGTCGACCGCGCTCGCCGCAGCTCAGAACTCGACCATCGAACAATGCCTCGGACAGATTGAGGCCACATTTGACGGTGAATCTACCTGGGCCAATGAGACTTCTGCTTGGCAGCTGCGCATCCAGCCCAAACCCGTTACTGTGGTGCACCCCACCACCAACGATGAGATCGCGCAGGCCCTATCCTGTGCCGAGAAGTTCTCTCTGAAGGTTGCCGCCCTCAACGGCGGCCACTCCTACGGAGCTTATGGCCTTGGCGGTAATGACGGCGCCCTTGTCATCAACATGGAGAACTTCCAGTCCACCAGCTACGACGAGGCTAGCGAGACCCTGACGTATGTCCATGATAGCTTGCCCTGTTCTGGAAACACTATCTGACCATGCATAGGTACGGCGGTGGCAGCAGGGTTGGCCCGGTCGCCACCTGGCTGTGGGAAAACCATGGCCGTCACTTTCCCCATGTTCGTGCGAACTGGGTCGGTCTTGCTGGGTCTTCCATTGGTGGTGGATTCGGCACCACCTCTCGTTTCTTGGGCACGCCCATGGACTACTTGGACAGCGTTGAGTACATGCTCCACAACGGCACTATTGTCAGAGCTTCCCGCACGGAGAACTCCGACCTCTTCTGGGTTGCTCAGGGCGCCGGCTCTTCTTACGGCATCCTTCTCTCCCTTACTACCAAAACCTGGAAGCCCATCCACCAGCAGGTCACCAACTTCACCATTTCCCTCGGCAACGTCAGCATCGACACCGGCGTCAATGCCCTCCTCGCCATCCAAGAGTACGCTCTGGCCGAGGCCCCCGACACCTTTGCCATCCGCTGGCAGCTGACCGCACCTCCGTGGTCCGGTTCCGGCTACTTTTATGGCGACCCAGCCGAGTTCAACAGCACCATCCAGCCGCTCATGGATAAACTCCCCGCTGAAGCCACCATCGAGACCTTTGTCGAGGACTTCTGGAGCATGGAGGTGATCGCCTCGCCGGGCCTGAACCTCACAGCCGACACCTACCCACCACGCAACATGTACCTGCAAGCCATCGTCCTCCGCGCCGACCAGCCCCTGACGTATGAATCCGCCTACGCCCTGTACGAGCACACGACCTACGCCTTCAACCGCACCGACATGACCAAATTCGGCTTCCTCGACCTGTGGGGCGGCGTCTCGCGCGACGTCAAGGACGCCGACACGTCATTCGCGCACGCCGACAGCCTGTGGCTCATCCGCTGGGAGGGCCGCCTCGCCACCACCCTAATCGATTGGCCTACCGACGGCATCGAGTACATGCAGAACGGCTTCCGGCCCTTCCTCGACCAGCTGTCTGCCGAGGGCGTGCCCATCCGCGGCTTCGTCAACTACCGCGACACCGAGCTAACCGAGGCCGAGTGGAGCGAGCGCCTATTTGCGGATAACTATCCGAAGATGAAGGAGATCAAGGCGCGGGTGGACCCGTTGGGTATGTTCACGACGAATGATCAGAGCATTCCGCTGCCCTAAAAAGGGGCTTTTTGCACAGCATCTGGTAGCTTCACTTAGATATTTGTAGAAGTAGACGTCCGCGTCGTAGATCTGATTTTATTTATTCATGCTACTGGCATTCGTTCTCTGAGCTCCGCTTCCACACTGGTGCACATCGCGCATGAGCATCGGAGCACCAGAAAGGAGATAGTGCTTGGTTGTCTGATGTGAAGAGAATAGGTCTCTTTTGTCCAGTTTCTTGTTCACTGACTTGCTTCGTGACAATAGGGTGCTGAGGTCCAGTGCCAAACTCCTCTGGCTTTATGGAACGCAAGCACGTTGTGAATGCTGGCCCCGAGACGCCGTGCGGAAGACAAGTTCTGAGACCCGATGGTTTTCGGTTCTCCACGCAATGGCTGCGCTGCTGACATAGTCGGACACCGGGTAAATTAAGCGTAGATAAGAGCGTGGGTCGAGTGCGTCCATAGCTTTCATCAACACGGAGTAGTGCCGAGACGAAGATGCTGTACTGCAGAGCTGACAATGCCAGTTCTTCTGTGTATAAAAATTTGCCTGAGTGGAGCTCAAGCTTGTTTGAAGCAGCAGAAGATCACGAGATACGGCGCATCTCCGCGGAGAGGTGGTGCTGGTTGCAGTTGGAGTGCTCCTGATCCGATGCGCTGGCTGACCGCGAATTGAGAGATGGCGGAGAGAGAGTCTATCAGATACCAATCACAAGGGCATGCCGTCTCAGCAAGCAATCGTGGGCGTTCCAACATGTTGTGGAGTAAAGGAAGGGGGATGCATGTTCAAGAGCAAAGCCTGAGAGTTGAAGTTGGCGATGATTTCTCGGTGGCATTCAAGAGCGGTGCCATTCTGTAGAAGTCACAATTTCACGAAAATGAAGTAAGTGATCAATTTCAGACAGGTGTTTCTGAGGACTATGATATAGGCGAGGCCTCAAGCCCGACACTTGCCCACGATGCTCATACACAAAGCAACTAACACTTGCCGAGCTAGCACTTAGACTTTAATGCACGGAGGGCTGTCTCACGGAATAGCCGCGGAGGCGTGCGTGGCGTGGCGGCGGTGCACCAACTGTCGTTTTTCACTCCTGTATTGTACTTTCTGCTGTAAAACATGAATTGTTTGGACGCCTGTCTTTGCGTGTATTACTACTTCCAGGCCTAAACTTTTCTCATCGGCCATGTTCTCATCACGCTGTGGAGTTTGCGTGTTCCGCTTGGGGCAAAACGAGGTCGATGCTCAATACAACACAAAACAAAACGTACAACAACCGGGATTCCCCAATGATCACCCACTTGAGTACTAATCGGCCGGTTCGTAGCTTGAGTAATGGCTGAGCGGACGGAAAACCCTATAATCTGCGACCTGTGATCGTATGTGGAGGAGCAGTTTGATGTACCTGAATATACCTACCAACTTGCGCCTCTTCTCGCGCACAACTAGCCCTCACCTACCAATCCTTCCACATCGCCTCACTCCTTCCCCTCCGCCTCCTTCAACGCCTCATAAATCCCGCCATACCCATAGTTGAAAGCCATGTTCTTGAACCTCTCCTCGGGCGGGATGTTCCTACCTGCCTGCCTCGTATCATACAGCACCCGCGTCGTCCTGGGCTTCCTCATGCCCTCCCGCCTCTTCAGGATCGCCGGTACATCCGCCGCCGTGACTCACGGCTCGGCCAGCAACCTCAGCCCATCCGCGTCCTCCGTGGCCATATTCGCGCCCTGCCCCTGCAGCGGCGTCATCGCGTGCGCGGCTTCGCCGATCAGGCACGCCCAGCCCCGCGTCCACGTCGGCAGGGGCTCCAGATCCTGCAGCTCCCAGAGGTTGGCGCTGTCGGCGGTGCGCAGCAGCTTCACGAGGTGCTCGGGGAAGTCGTGGAAAATCTGCCAGCCATCTCATCGCGGTTGCCCTCGGCCCACCAGCTGGAGGTGTCCTCGATCGAGGTGCGGGTCGGGAAGGCGCAGGTGATGTTGACGAACTCGAAGTCGCGGCAGGGGTACGCGGCGATGACGCGCGAGGAGCCGTCGTTGGCTTCGATGAGGGTGAAGCGGCCCTCGCCGCGGTGCGGGTCGAAGTATTCGGGCAGGTGGTTGTCGAGCGCGGCGAGCGCGGCGGCGCGCGAGGCCGCGAAGCGGAAGCAGGACATGCCGGTGAGCTGGGCGCGGCAGGCGCGCGTGCCGACGATGTGGTGGCGGAGGTAGGAGTGGATGCCGTCAGCAACTGACGGTGATTTAGCGTCCGGCCATTTCACTTTTGTACATGTGGGCATATGCTGAGTGCTCACCGACGATGAGATCGGCCTCGCCGCTGCCGCCGTCGCCGAGCTCAAAGATGCTCGTGTCCGGATTGATCGAAGTGACTGCCGTCTCGAACACCATTTTGGCAGGTTCGCCCTCGACACTCAGCTCGGCCGATGGCGCTGTCGCCAGGCGCAGCAGCTCGTCGCGGTAGTCCGACCGCAGGTGCATGAACCGGTCGGCACCGTACCGCTCCTTGAGGTTGATCTCATTGTCCTTGATCACGTTTCCGTCCTTGTCGAAGGACCGGTAGCCGGTGCACTGCACGGAGCGCACACGCTTGTGGTCAAAGCCCAGGGGCTCCAGGATCTTGACGCTGTTGGGCGTTGCAATCGTTCCTTGCCCGCCCGTGGCTACCGAAGCCGTGCCGCGCTCATACACGGTCACGGCGCGCTTCTCGCGCAGTACGCGGGCGGCCGCGAGGCCGGCGAGGCCAGAGCCAACGATTGCGATGAGAAGTCTGCCGTCGGAGTTCATTTCAATGGCAGCAGTTGGAGGCTTCGAGGAGGAGCCGATGCTGACTGAAGGTCAAGGGTTGATTGGGCGAGTTTGAGATCAGTGAAAAATACAAGATGCCTTCCGTCGGTGGATTCTGCCATGGATGACGGCAAGAAGCTGTACTTATAGCGTCAAGCCTTGGGAGCCCAGATCGCGCGTCTCGGTCGGACTCAAGTGCTGTCGGACGAGAAAACATCTGTCAATGAAGCCCATGGAGTGGTTTGCATCCGTGGCTTCAGTCACGGCGCACAACGCAACCGCGCCGTCCGGAACTTCAGGCGAGATCAAAGTTAGGCCGAGAAGCGAAGTAGCATAGCTTTCCCGAAACCAGCCTGGATGCAACACTTACTAGGCCTCCATACCGGATTCAGGAGGAGGCTCGGTCGAGGAATTAGGGTCGCCACGTGTGGAATGGTAGGGGGTAAGCTGCTGCCTTGTTCTGAAACCTGGGGACTCTGTTTCGCAAGGATTGCCGGGTTGCAGTGCGCCGCAAGAGCCCTCGTTGTGGCCAGACGTGGGATTTTCGGTCGAGGACGCGGAGCTCCCACGGTGATTGCCATTGCCCTTGCCAACAAGCATTCCCTTGACCGCTTGGGGAAGTCTTAACTGCGGACGCCGAGCCTCGAAGAACCTCAACCCTCCTTGCGCCTCTCTGCAGCCACGTGCAAGGGTCTATGGACGTTCTCGTATTAGAGCCAATGTGCGCAAGATAGCCAGCTGTCGGAACACGAGTGGCACAGGCAGCGCCGCCGTTGTCGATGCGTTCGTACTCGTGGCCCCGTGCCAAACCAGCTCTCTTCTTTTGCTCGGGCCGGAAGTTTATCGGCGTCCGTCACCGGCCATGCTGATCGTGCGCAGGGCAATGCCAGCAGGGTCTATCTTTTCTGGAATCGTCCATCGCGTTCGCAGCCCGCAGGACTGCCAGATTGGCTTTGTAGACCCGCGGCTCCTGCAAGCCACCCTGGCGAAGTGGTGCGAAGAGCTTAACGCGACGGTCGAAACACTCAGCTGTTCTAGGCAGTGCGAGGTACAGAAACTTCTCGTGTCTTGGTGAGGGAGACTCAGCTGCTCGGATGTAGACGCGGGCCCGAAGTACCAAAGTACAGTTTCGGATGATCTAAGGACGACGAGCGAGAGTCGTGCTTTCCTGTGCCGTGCGAAACGTGCGCCGGAGAGACCGGCATTTGCTGCGGACGTTCAGCTTTCCCATCATCCTGGATCGTGGGGTCTCTCCTTTCTCCGGAGCATGAGAGGCCCCGTCTGGCCCGATCAGAACTTGGGCGAAACGAAGCACGAATGCCCTTCATGCGCAGCTGAAAGAAGACGAGCAGGCGATTGAGCGTCAGCGGGATTTGGAATTTGAAAATCCGCAACAGGACTCGTGCTAGTTAAGCTTGGCCACTTAGCACAGTCAGTATCCAGAGCCTCAGTATCTCGACAGCCCTGTCGTAGCATCGTGTAAAAGGCAGTTCAGCAGGCATGGGAAGAGTGTTGGAATGCTGCAATTGTTCTCGGTTGCCGCATGGCTGCCCTCATTGGTACGGGTTGGGAAGCTGGCACTTTCACGCAGCTTCAAGCACAAGATGGCTACTTCGTCGCGCAACCATACTCCTAAGTCTGCAACGTTCAAGCTCGCGCTGAGATGACGTTAAGAATGCGCGCCACAAGCTGGACGAGGGTGGAACGTTGCCACAAACACCATACAGCCAGATCACGCCGAACGCAAGGCGCAAGATATCGAATGCCGTGACACCCACCACCCATCTTCCCGGATGCTTGAAGCAGTGATCGAGTTCAGCCAAGGTCTTGGCCAGACGTCCGAAGGTGAAGTCCGCCACCAGACACAGCTTAGTCAATAGCTCTCTTCCGTCGGTCGGCGGAGGCCCGGATCGTGGGTGCAAAATCAGGAACAAGCTTAGCACGAGGTGCTACAAGAAAGCCGTCCCGGCGACCTTCAGCGAGCGCTCCGTGTGGCCCCAGATCAGCCAAGGTCTTGGCCAGACGTTCGAAGTTGATGCCGGGCGGATGGAACGATGCCAGATGGCTTGCCTGGCTCTAAGGTTTTCGGCCAAAATGGCCTGACAGCTGTGTCCGTCGCTAGTGTGGCCGAGAGGTGGACGGGAATAAACTCCTTGCATGCCGATCCCACGGTATCGGGCCGCCTCCAACGATGTGCTCCCGCTCAGATCTGATGTTCCTTGGAGATTGCAGCAATTTTGGCATGCCCATCTCCAAAATTCGAGCGCGCAAAGGCTCTCTGTGGTTGTGACATGTGAGGATAGACGGCGGGGTCTTTGCCGCCACCGGGGAGACCATGCAGCACCGCCTCTGCGCTATTTCCAGCCTGATCCGGATGGCCTCAGCCTTTGACGCCCTCTTTCTGCATTCCAGCGATGATGATCCAGGCTGGTTTGGACGGCCGGGAGCATGGATGCTGATTCGCGATCTCTTCTGGCACGCGACTCCTCACTCTCGCGCGTGGCGGTCTCTGGGGTGCGCGTTGAATAGTACATGGCAGACGGGATGAGGCGGATTGCTAGAGCCACAGGCTTTCATCACGAGCTGCGTCGCAGGCATCCTTGGTGGACAGGATTCCGGAAGACAAACAGAAGGCCAACAGGCTTGATTGAGGTAGAAATAGGATCCTTCCTGCACCGGGGGAGTGAGGAACATGCAAGCAATTCTAGGATTGTCTCGTGGTGAAACGACGACAGTCTCGCAAGGCGCCTACAGCGTGGGTGAAGGCGGCGGAGCTGGAGTGGCAGCAAAGAGCTGTTGGCTTGACCCAGTGCTGCAGTATGCTGGGGCATCCTAAGCTCTGAGCTGTGGTGGTGGCGCCGACGGCGTGCAGCGGAGACCGAGTGTCGCTGTGATGGCTTCGTGGTTCCGCGATGGTTCGCTGGAGGGGCCAAGCGCTCGTTCCGCGCGCTCCCGACCCGGCGCATCACGCCATCAAGCCAGGCACCAGGCACCCAGACCCGCCTCGCGACTCTCCCGCTGACTCTCAGCAATCACGTTGCGTGTGGCCACTGCTTGCGGCAAGCTTCATGCGATGCCATCTATGCATTGACGCTCGAGACGAGCTGGTGTCCGCCGCGTCTTCAGAGTGCTTTGGTGAACGGACCAGGTCGGTGGAGCACAAGTACCTCAAAACTCGGCGACCATCTCCAGCACCTCAGTCTCCGTTATGGTCTAGGGGTTAGGATTCTCCGTACGTTCCTCCCGCTGGATCCACCATCGGCGCGACACATCGACTAACGACCAGCCAGGCTTTCAAGATCGCTTGAACTTCAGTGCCGGAGCGGCCCGGGTTCGATTCCCGGTAACGGAACACCTTACCTTTTTTGCCTTTCTTTTGCTCGGAGGCGGCACAGCAGGCGACATGGCAAGCGATAACAGGCTGTCGACGTGGTTTTAGCCGCCGCGGATTGCTGCGATACCGCGAGGTTAATCTTGCCCGTGCCCCGCAATTCTGCGTTCCTGCGCAGCGGGAATTAATGCCTCTCGCCACGCCTGCCGGCCGCTCCTTTTCACTTTACGCCAAACTGTGAAGCTTAAAGTTAGGATCGAGCTCCCCCTGCCCGTCCGCAATGCAACTGCGGGCCTTGGTCTCGTTTGCCATGCTGCTATCCTTCCCGGCTGTATCGACGGAACGGAGGCGGTCTGGAGTCGAGGAACACGGCGACACAGCGCCGTCTGTGGCCAGGGAGACGGCGGGCCGGGGGCGCAAATGCGAGCTCTCAGGCGGGTGAGGTGACGTGCTGCGCAACCGCCGCATGCTCTTCTGCGCATCGCCTCTCAAGCTTCTGCCGCGCCGACTTGGCGAGGCTTGCGCATTGGCCGCGAACCCGGTCTGCGATCCTGAGGGAGCCGCTTCCCCACCGCGGACACGCAGGAACTGGCTGGCCGGCATGGCGAGCTTCCCGGTTCGGCTGCCCGACAAGCAGCGCTTTGCGACCACCTTCCTCAACCGGCTAAGCACAAGATCTGGATCCCAGCTGCTCCCGCTTACATGACGGCACTGACTCTTGCACCACCGCCCTTAAATATGACCCCACGGCCGGTGTTTCCTGCGTCCCGCCGACGCCTGCCCTCTGTTTCTGCTCGGCTGCTGCTCCATTTCCGCAACCATGTTGAGCCAGGCCATCCGCACCGGCGCTGCTGCGGCGCTGCTGTCCGCCGCTGGCGTGTCGGCCTTCATCAAGCTGCCGCTCAACGCGAGACAGCTGCCGGCCGATGCCACCGACGTCAAGACCATTGTCTCCCCGACCAATGTCACCATCCGCTACAAGGAGCCTGGCAAGTACGGCGTTTGCGAGACCACCCCCGGCGTCAACTCGTGAGTTCTGTCGCAACCAAGCTTTTCTGGGCAAGCCTTGACCAATTGCCTCGCCCCAGCTATTCCGGCTACATTGACATTGCCCCGGACGCCCACACGTTCTTCATGTTCTTTGAGTCGCGAAGAGACCCGGCCAACGATCCCATCACCCTGTGGCTGAACGGAGGGCCTGGTTCCGATTCCCTCATCGGCTTGTTCCAGGGTCAGTCCGGGGCGCGGAGCCCTCTGCTAGCTGATGCTGACAGTGCCTCGTGTAGAACTCGGGCCGTGCAACATTACTGCGAACTTGACTTCGGCGGTAAACCCGTACTCCTGGAACGAAGTGTCCAGCCTTCTTTTCCTGAGTCAGCCGGTTGGCACCGGCTTCTCGTACTCCGAGGAGGGCGTCGGCAGTTTCAACAACATTACCGGGGCTTTCGAGCCGGATAGTAAGGGCACCGACTACGGCAGATACCCGGTCATCAACGCTACCGAGCTTGACACCACCGACCTGGCGGCTGTTGCGGCGTACCACGTCCTGCAGGGTTTCCTGAGCGCCCTTCCCCAGCTCGACAGCGAGGTCGAGAGCAAGGACTTCAACTTGTGGACGGAGAGCTACGGGTACGTGGTTGAAGTTGCCCGGATCGCGTCTGCCGCGCACTAACGGTGTTCAGCGGACACTACGGGCCCGCGTTCTACAACTATTTCTACGAGCAGAACCTGGCCATCGCCAACGGCACGGCTTCCGGTGTCCAACTGAACTTCAACTCCCTCGGTGTAAGCTTCTGCTCGGCAGGGTCAGCTGAGAACAATGGCTGATGGAGAGCAGGTTGGCAACGGAATCATCGACGAATACACGCAAGTGCCGTACTATCCTGAGTTCGCCGTGAACAACACCTACGGCATCAAGGCCTACAACGACACCATCTACCAATATGCTCAGATCGCGCTGCATATGCCGAGCGGCTGTCTTGACCTGGTAAGCGCCGTTTTGGAGGTTCAGGGGGGATCGGAAGCTTACGAGAAGGCAACAGGTTGAAGCCTGCCGTGAAGCCGACCGCGGTACGCTTTCCGGGCAGGCCCTATGCTCCGAGGCTGCATCCCTGTGCCGGGATAACGTCGAGGGAGTGTACTACAACTTCGGAGGTAAACTCACATCACCTGCACCGGCACGTCGCACACCATGCTCACCAGTCTCCAGGCCGCGGCGTTTACGACATCCGTCACCCGTACGACGACCCTACGCCTCCGGAATATTTCCCCGACTATCTGAACCAGGCTTGGGTCCAGAACGCTCTCGGAGGTGCGTTCTTCCTTCCACCAACCTGCCCTCCCCCAAACTGACCTTTCTCCGCAGTCAACCTCAACTACTCGGAAGGGAACAACGACATCTACTACGCCTTCCAGCAAACCGGCGACTTCGTCTACCCCAACTTCATCGAGGACCTCGAGCAGCTTCTCGCGGCAGGCGTGCGCGTCGCCCTCTTCTACGGCGACGCCGACTACATCTGCAACTGGTTCGGCGGGCAGGCCGTCTCGCTCGCCGTCAACTACACCCACGCCGACGAGTTCCGCGCCGCCGGCTACGCGCCCTTCGTGCTCGACGGCACCGAGTACGGCGAGGTGCGCCAGTACGGCAACTTCTCGTTCCTGCGCATCTACGAGGCCGGCCACGAGGTGCCGTTCTACCAGCCCGAGGCCAGCCTAGCCATGTTCAACAGGACGATTTTCCACTACGACATCGCGACCGGTGAGGACCCGGTCACGGCGGATTTGAGCACGACGGGCCCCGCGAATGCGACGCACACGGAGCCGTATGTAGCGCTGCCGAGCGAGACGGGGTCGAGCGGGCAGGTGTCGGGCAGGGGCGGGAGGGGGCGGTTGCCCATGCTGCAGGGCTGGTGAGAGGGGAGACGTCGGGCGGGGTTGAGGGGGGAGTGTTGAAGGAGTATTCCCAATGCAGTAGGCAGTAACCATGACCGAATGACGATGATAGTATTGTCAGGTGAGACTTTGCAGGGCTGTGGATGAGTGCTGCTTGCCGTTCTCAGGACACGCCACGGTGCTTGCTACTTCTGGCTGTGTGTGCATGCAGCGTAGCTGCTTCTACTTTCGCTGCGCAGACTTCCTCCTCCGTCTTTTCTCGTCGCCTGGCTTCTTTCACAAGCATCATCACAACAGTCTTCCACGTAACGACCATCCTCATTCTATTTACGTAAACAGAGCAGTCAGCAAGACCACCATCGTCACTCTTTCACACATTCAGGATAGTAATGTTTCCGGTGTTGGAATTCGACATTGGCGGACTCTTGCCCAACATCGGTAGGCTCTTCCGCTTCGGAAGACGTCGTCAAGCAGACCCCCCAGGCACCCCAGGCACCCCAGACGCCGAGCCCGTCAGGAGCCGGCAGAGCAGCGAGGAAAGCACCGCGCCATACCCTCCGGGCCTCCTAGAAAGATACGATGCGCTCTACGAACTCCTCCAGGAGCGCGAGCGCAACCGATTCCACGGTGCAGACACAACTCCACCAGCCGATGACCGGGAGGAGTCCTCGGACGACGGCGAGGACTACGGTACCCTTCCCGAAGAATTCGAGGCCGCCATCGCCAGGGCCCACGACCCGCTGGACATGAGGCGCGTCCTGCGCGCGCTCAATCCGCGCGTGCGGCGGTTGTTCAAGACGCCGCTCGCCAGGATGCTGGCGGAGTACGTCGACCCGCTCAAGCACACGCCCGAGCCCATCACGACGCTGGCCGCGATGTGGAACCACGGCCGCGGCTTCCGCGGCAACGTGCGGCTGATGGTGCGGGAGGGCTGCGGCGACAACGAGCGCAGGCACGGAGAGTACGGCTGGATGATTCCGCTGCTCCACGACCTGGCCACGCTGCGCGGCGCACAGAAGGACATGCGGAGGGAGAACGTGCTCGCGCTCGTCATCGCGGACAACGATCACAGCGCCGAGAAGATCTCGCGGGAGTTGTGCGACCGTCTCGGGGCCCTGGGCACGGGGGACGCGGCCGTGGTCGCGGACCATTGGCGTATGACAACCCCGGAGCACTGGCGCCGCAAGGACTTCGAGGACATCAAGCCTAACATTGTCGTGTGCACGCCGGAAACTGTAGGGAGCTACATGAGCTGGAGTCGGCGGTGGTCGGGCACGCGTCTGCGGTGGATGATTGTCAACGCGATCGACCAGTTGGATTGGACCCGGGTTCGCCAGTTCAACGATGTCGCTCTCAAGCTGTGGAAAAAGGGGACTAAAGTGGAATACAAAGGGTTCTTTGTGTATCGGAAGGAAAGTTCGAGAGACTCAGAGAATTCGCTTCCCCGGTTGGCATATCCAAGACTTCTCGGGTGCACGGAAGAATGCCAGGACATTGGGTTCGAAGTGGAAGGGCTGCTCAACATCTCACCGGACGTGTTCACATAGACAGAAGGGAAACGCAGCATGACAAACAGGCGTGCTGGAGAAACACAGCCATAGCCAAGAGGCAAAACGACCGAAAGTGAATGCTGTGAAGTCTAAAGGTGTCATCTCGGAGAGTTTGCATGTCTGTAGACCTGTTTGGGGCCGGCCCGTGGCTCGTTCGGGTAGGGCTGTGCCACGGAGGCAGTGGACTAGCGGGAATCTCGGTAGGGCGCGGATATTTGGAGCCATGGTACCTACAGCACAAGGCAGCCAGTAAGTATCGGCTCGGCTGGCGAAACAACCGACTACCGCAGCCCAAACTCACGTCAAAACGCTGACAGTGTGTCAACCATTGCGTCAACTGCATCGCTAGAAACATTGCGCAGCAGGCTAGAACAGCGCTACGGCCGTGGTGCTCGGCAAAAGGCCTGGCACAACGGTCGCCAAGCAAAAGGAGATAGGCATGTTCCGTTTCGCGCACGCTCCGCGGGTTCTGGGGAACTCGACGGCCGTCGTTCCGGCAGCGAATGGGACCATTTGGAATACGTCGATCTGCTGGGGAGAACGATCTGCGAGGCAGCCGGATGCACGCCCAGCGTCGCT
Organism: Neofusicoccum ribis; assembly: GCA_021436925.1. Lineage (NCBI taxonomy): Eukaryota > Fungi > Ascomycota > Dothideomycetes > Botryosphaeriales > Botryosphaeriaceae > Neofusicoccum > Neofusicoccum ribis. Next base: position 27,300 of record JAJVDC010000213.1, read on the forward strand.
GGTGAAGAGGATACGCGTGTTGCGAGTCGCGGTAGGGCATCTACGACTCCCGAAGCCCTCCATTTTCGGCGGTGCCGGTGAGGAGAGTCCCGGGTAATCACTGTGTCTAGGGCGCGCATGGATGCTCGCTGTGAGGCTGTGGAGGATCGCCAATGCTGGCGGTGGGGGCTACGAGAGGCGTGCTCTTGAGCCGTATCATGTAGCATGCTTGGCGGAGAGCAGAGAGTCAGTCAGGCCAGACAGAAGGTTGACATGGCTGACAGAGCTCGTGTTCTCGAATCAATCTGCTGCGGCGGCTGGCGATGGTGCCAGGGCCAAGATCGATCAGGGAGTGGAGCAGAGATGGGGATGCAGGTTACGTAGGCGCCAAGAGCCGTTGCAGTGGCCCTGTGCCGACGGCATTGACACCAAAGCTTGACGAGGAGCGTGACGGGTGTTTGGGCGGAGCTGGGGGTGCTCTGTCACTGTCAGCCCACCGACAGTTTGCGCTGGCAGGGAAAGCCACCGCGAGGGCGGGAATTAAACTCAGAGATTAGACTTTGCGATCGCCCAATGCTTAGCGCAGCGCTTTGGCGGAGTGAGACGGCGGCGTGTCAGCACGCGCGAGCGCCAAGACTGAGCAATACGATGGCGCTGCTGTAGCAGGCAGCTGGAGAGGCTCGCGGGGCGGCGGCGGCGGCGGCGGAGTGGGCAGCCGGAGCTGGGCGGGAGGCAGGTGGACGGAGGTGGAAGGGAGGCAGGTGAATGGAGGTGAAAGGGAAGAGGGAAGGCGAGGGAGAGCGGCCGCGCGTGGGCGCCTCGGCAGGAATGGCGAGCGTCCCGTCGTCGGGCGCTCCCCGCGCGGCTCGCTGCGCTGGCCTGGGCCCCCGTTCCCTCTCCCACACGACCTGTCCTGAAACTCCGCCCTCCCGCCCGCACCATGGCGACGCCCTCGACATGCCAAGCTCGAAACAGCGGCCGCGTGGCCTTGCCCTCCGCTGCTCCTCCACGACCCGTGCCTGCCCGCCCGGCTCTCGAGTCAGGCCGTTCCACCACCGCCGCACCGCCAGCAGCGGTATCCCCGTGCTCTCAGCCTCGTTGGGCCCGCGCTGCAGGTGTTTTCCGCAACGCTCGAGGGCGCAGGCGGGCGTGAGCGCCGCGTGCGCCGCCCTCCAAACCGTGGCGTGGCGCCAGCGACCCAGCCCGCCCTGGCCTGCACATGCTCCCTCCTCTTCCCTCACCACCTACCTGCTCGGATCGCTCGCCAAGCCATCCCCGGCAGCGCTGGACCGGCGCTGTCGGCCAAGCTGTTGTGCCTGGGCGCAGCGAGCCCCAAGCATGGCAATCGCCGTTTGACAGGCCCCCGGGCCATCTACAGCGTGAGTGCTAGTGCGGCCTGGCAGATTGTGATGGCGCCGGGGCGCCACCGCAGCGTCTATACAGATACAGATTTCTCCTGTATTATAAAGACCTACGCCTGCCGCCGTGTTTGACTCGACAATTCCAACTTCAGCACCCAGCCTCCGGAAGCAGCACTCCTTTGAGCTTCCCGAGTCAACCAAGCCCCCAAGCCGTTCAGTCAAGCAGACCACCAACTCTTTCACCTTCTCTGCCCTCTAGCCTGCCCACCCTTGATTCAAGATGTTCTCCAAGCTTGCTTCGTTGGCAGCTCTCCTGCCCGTCATCCTTGCCTGCGCCGACCACTCCAATTATGATACGAGGGGTGAGCTCCTCAAGCGCCAGGACAGTGGAGACGGCAACTGGACTATCCGCATTCCCGGCCAGACGGATTGGGCCTACGAGTTTTCGTTCAACTGGGGACGCCTCAACCCTGGTAAGCCGCCATCGAGAACTGGCGAAACGCGCATCGTTCTGACAAGGCCGCCACAGACTACGAGCTCTGCCAGACCGGCACACAGCAGTCGCCCATCTCCCTGAGGGCGGCCGATGCGACCAACATGGTTCACATGCCCAGGTTCACTGGGTACAAGGGCAGCTGGGCCGGCAACTTCTTCAACTGGGGTTACGGACCTGCCTTCACCCTCAGCCACGAGCCAGGCGTTTACACCACGCTGCCCTCCATGCAGGTTGACAACACGACAGTCTACATGACTGGCTGGCACATCCACGCCCCTGGCGACCACATGGTCGACGGCGATCGCACCAAGGCCGAGCTTCACTTCGTCCACGTCGACGCTGAGGGCCACGAGAAGGCTGTCCTGGGCTTCCTCATGGATCCTGCCATGGACACTGCCACCGCCAACTCCACCTGGGTTGACCAGTTCCCCTCGTTTTTGCCCACCTTCAACGAGACCGACAGACAGCTGGCCATGGACATGCAGTTCGATATGGCCCTCGACGAGGTCGACAGGTTCAGCCAGTTCTGGACCTACAAGGGCAGCTTGACCAGCCCTCCCTGCCACGAGGGCATCCGCTGGTTCGTCGCCAAGGACATCATGCAGACCAGCGTCGCCCAGATGCAGGAGATCCTCCGTATCAGCACCTACTCCGCTCGCCAGCGCCAGGAGGAGTGGCTCCACGCGGTCAACAAATGACCGCATTTGCCAGTGGTCACGGGACAGTTACGATACGAATGCGGGCGTGGAGTGGCTACGGGGTGGGTTGCTGTGCTTTCTGGATTCTCTGCTTTTGTTCCTGTACCATTTCTGTGAATATTGTTCCATTTTTCTCACTGCTCTGTACACACCATACCATGCACATATCAGGCAAACTGTAAATATCAACCTGCCATCGGACATCAAAATCCTGAAATTGCTCCCTCGGAAAAGCCGAGGCTACTGAAATCGAAGTGTATCATGCCTGCCACTCTTTGTCGCTTCGCACATATCCGCTGAGTCGTGTCCATCTCCAAACCAAGAAACTCTCTACTCTTGGCACCACGCTCGCTTATGGCGTGATATAGCTAAAGCGGACGAGGAGAGCGCGCGTAACTACTGAGCATGTTGCCAGTACCGGGTTGTGAGGTCCGGATAAAACGCGCGAGGCCGTGCCGCCAAGAGGAGGGCAAAAACCTCACACATCCATATCAAACGCATCTGCCGCATCGGGCGGGAAGTGCGGAGAGCGTCATGCGCGCATCGCTACTCTGACAGTGCTGTTGTACGCCAAGCCTATCGACGTTGGCAGTGCCCGCATCTCTCCATACAACCAACAAAGGAGGCTTGAATGTACAATGCACGAAGCCTCCACCGTCGCCACGAAAGGCCTGCTCCGAACGAAATAATGCCGACAACGGCTAGCGTGGGTTCGTTGGCGTCGCGATGTTCCGCCCCGAAGCATCCAGACGTGGCACCCATCCAATCCCGCAGCGAGCACATGCGAGTGCAGCAGCGGAACGGCAGAGGCTAGCGGCACGCCGCAAGCGCAAGAGAACTACCGGCTCGCGTCCTTCTATTTCCAGTAACGGGACCGGATGTAATAGAGCACGCTGGGCGAGTGGACGCGGGCTGGGCGGGGGCTGCGCACGATGCTCGGCGCCAAGGGGGCGGAGTGCCTATGCACAAGGATCGCGTTGCTGTGTGCGGGCGGGAGGCCAAGCAAAGCGCGCGCGGGGAGGAGAGTGTCTTATTGGGTGGCGTAGGCGGCGACGGAGGCTGGGCGAACGGGTGAGAGGTTATGTCCAGGCATATACCGGAGTATGCGATGAGGTGAGGCACGTTGGACAAGAGTTAAGATTTAAGACAAGGCTTTCGGTACCTAGGCGAATGCGACCGAACCCGAGAACACCTCTCGGTTTCGGCAGTTTTTCTCCGCATGCAGGCTTACGTGTAGGTGCGTGTTGGCGCTTGGAAGAGGGTTGGCAGGAGAAAAGGGAAAGGAGTGAGGATGAGTCTGCACAGATCGTGCTGGAAATACACCGGAGTACGAATGGTCTATGGCGGCATCTTCCGATGATCATGTAAGTGCAAGCGGAACTTTTTGCTAATGTGGCTTGCAGAGAGTAGGTTATGCGCTTTGCTTGGGAGCACCTTTCGATAGACGGCCTTTAGTGAATTGCTGAAACGACGTTGTGGCGTTGACCCTGCAATTCAGCTGCCGCGGGCAGACCCTGGTGGGTCATCCAAGATGAGGGACATGCATGGAAGCGTGGAGTGCGGGAAAACATGACAGCCAACCAATCATGGCCTTGGGGCGTTAGAATATTCCTCGGGAGTTGACCTTGGAAGGATGCTCTACTAGATTCTTCTTAGCTTCGCTCCATATCCTTATCTTCTTTTTCTTTTCTCTTTGGCCTAGAAACTTTTATCAATTTTAAGAATTAAATTTGAGTCTCCCTAAGTCGTAGTACTAGTTGTTAATTTGAGGCAAGGTAGACTAAGATAGACTACGCGCGACGATATCTCTAACAAAGAAGAAGGTGAGAAGGAAAGAAGAGAAAGATATTTATATAGAATATTTAGTACGCCTAGAGGAATTTTTTTTTAGGCGTCTCCTTCCCTTATTAGCTAAAAGTAGAAGTATTATTTCTTGGAATAAGAAACCTACTTCGGCCCTTACTAGTTAAATGTGAAATAAAATTAAGGGCGCCGCTCAACCTCCTACCTCCTCCTACCTCCTACCTAATAGTAAACGACCGCTTAAGTAATACCCCACTTACCGTCCTACTGTTAGCTTGAACCGTGACATACGGTTATAGTCTGGGATGTAGATCTTCGCGTGTGGCTTTATCGGAATGTCTCTTGACTTATATTGTGCGTTAGCCTTTTAATGAACTCAATATTTGATGTCAAAGAAAGTGTCTTACAGCATGCACACACTAGTACGCCACTTCTAGCGCAATGCCCTTTCCTTCCGCCTCCCCAGAACCATGCTCCACGTCCACTAATATTTCCACCCTCGCCTCCTCCGACAGGCCTCCGCTACCATCCGGCACCTCCCCCTTGACCAGCACATACAAACTCTCCTCCAGCTCCACCCCATTCATCCTTGCCGTCTTCTGCAGCCTACCCAAATTCCTGGCCACCGCATGCACCATCGTCGGCGCATCTGGCCGCAGCACATCAAACGCTCTCTGCGCCTCTGCACCGCCCGCGCTACCCGGCCCGCACGGCACCAACAGCAAAAACCTCCTCCCTCCCCCTGCACCACACTCCACCCTCGGTAAGAAGTCCTCCGCCACCGCGCGCATCAGCGGCGAATCGGCCGCCACGTACGGGCCCCAGCTGGTGTAGCTCTCAAGCGCGCAGTTCCTCACCAAGCTCAGCTGCAAGTGCCTCAACGCCTTCCCCGCAAGCCGCACCAGCGCGGCCACGACGGCCGTGTAGCTCTCGAACTCGTCGCCCCAGGCGGTGTGGTACCAGCGCTCGATGAACTTGTCCGGGACGTCGACATTCAGGTGTTGCACGAACGGGAAGTAGCGCGGGGAGAGGGCGAAGCGAGGGGGCGCGCTGCGCGAGCGCAGCAGGTTCGGGATGTGGAAGACGGAGAAGCGGTTGCGGCCGTAGAGGAGCGGGGCGGCTTCGAGGCAGAGGCGGCGGCTGGTGGCAAGGAGGGCCGGGTGGAGGTTGTAGGAAGGGGTGGGCAGGCCGCCGGAGGTGATGCAGAGGATCACGCCGTGGTGGGTGAGGAGGTGGGACCAGATTTGCTCGCGGACTTCCGGTGGGAGTTTGGAGAAGAGGGGGGAAGTGGTTTGGGGGTTGATGGGTTTGGATATGAGGGATTGATAGAGGGCATCTGGCTGCTGGAGGTGTTTTGAGAGGCTTTTGCGGTAATTTGACGGAGGGGGAGGGGCCGGTTTGGGTGGTCGGGCGGCGTGCAGGTCGGGGAAGCAAGTGAGCTCGGTGGACCAGGTACGTTGGATTTCCTGAGAGAGGTCGAAGGAGTATCGAGGGTCGACGGGCACGCTTCTAAGGATGCTGTGCCTGGCGTGGGGCTGTGAGGTTGTCCGAGAGCTACTGGAGCCGGGAGCGGAGTATTCCTTGCGAATGTGGGAAAGAGAGTCTACTCTTGCTTTCAGGCTCGTGATGTCCATGGTAGCGCTCGCAATAGAATATTCTGGGGCTGTAGAAGACGTGAGGGTTGAGAGATAAAGAGGCCAGAAAAGGGCGAACAGGCAGACGAGTCGAGAAACGGGTAAGCTGGATCAAGCCTCAGCAGGAAAAGAGCCTCCTATTTACATTAGACTGACGTGTTGGTGAAGTACCTTGGAGTCCACACAGCAGACACGCTACTTTAGAATCCAAGCACCTTGATGGGTGCAGCGGATCGCGTGCACGCTGCTGTTCCGGGGCTCGGAATCTCCATTGCCGCACGGCACCATTTGAATCCTCGAGACAAACAGATGGTTTCACTGCGGGTGTGGCATTGCACTAGAACACAGCACCGCGATGCTGGCGATGAGAACACCCATCAGGTGAGGTTGGAGACGATCTGTAGGTTGTCATGTGTCACCCCAACGACTCGGAAAGCCCGAGGTTGCGCAAAGGCCGTTGCCATGAGGAAGTTGAAGCATCGTCCGGATGGCATTGGCACATCCTCTAGAGGACTTCTGCGCCCAGACAGATGCTTGAACCTATCCATACCCAGATCAAACACCCCGCATAGGTGTGCTTGTCGAGGGCAGTTGCAGCTGGCCGTAGTTGTACCAACCTTCTGGATGTCGCGTCGTTGGCTGGCCCACAAATTTAAGCTCAGCCTCAGTCTTTCATTCCGTATTCCAGTGCGCCGCCCATATGCCTGGCCAGAGAAATAGTACACCATGATCCAATATTTGTTCCTCAATATCTGCGCTCCACCTGGTTCAGCTTCCGTGCCGTGTTGATCTGTGTTCTCGTCCTCTGTCCTCTCACAGGCAGGCCCATCGCGTGCCTCCTTCCCCTGTAGGTACCCATATCCCTCAGACGCCGGATATTGTCGACCAGGGAACGGCGCAGGTCGTTCTCGATCTTGAGGGTGGAGAGATGAGAGTTGAGGTCGAGAAGCTGCTGGCTGTCGAGCTCGCCGACGGTGGCACGCTTGTGGATGTGGAAGCGGCCCATGAGCTGCTTAGATACATTGGGGCCGACGCCATAGAAGGACTGGAGCGCTTTCTACGCGACAGACAAAGGTCAGTCGGGTCGCGGGGGAAGGGCGGGCTGTGCGGCGTTGCTGTACATACTTTGACGAAGTGAGATTCGGCGAAGTTGAGTCCCAGGATGAACACCTGCGCAACTGGTCAGTATGGATGCGGTGCGCAATGGGTGGGACAAAGCGGTACCATTGTGACGGCCGACGGCAGACGGTGGATGAGGCTCGCGGGCGGTGGTTACGGCGGCGCGTTGCTCGCTGCTCCAAATGCGCTCGCCCGGAGACGATTTCTCGAATCGCCGCGTCACGTGGTATTGGCGTCTAAATGGTTGCCGCCGCTCGGTGCAGGGCCCCGAGGCTTCAGGACGCGGGGGGCAACACAGAAACCAAGCCTGGGGCAGGACCAGGAGACCGAAGGAAGTAGTCAGACGGCTGCAGCGTGCAGTCGCGTGGGCTAGTGTTTCTTCAGCCGTGTATGCTGTCGGACGAGCATGCGGCAGTGCTAGATGCGGCAGGCGGCGCGCCCAGAGGGGGCTGTCCCTTGCGTTTCAAGGGTGCGCGGAGTGCCCCAGCGCCCCATGCAACTACAAAAGCTCCCCGCTGCCACTCTCCGTTCCCTCCCATTGCAGTCCCATCCACAATGGCAGGATTTCAGAAGCTGCTCGTCTCCCTGCTCGTTTTCCTGGGCGTTACCTTCGTGTACTTCGCCCAGACCGCTGAGGCTGCGAAGGGCCCCAAGATCACCCACAAGGTATGCATATGTGGCTTCAAGCCCGGGAGCGCCGAGCATTCCATTGACGCCTGCTGCAGGTCTTCTTCGACATCAAGCATGGCGACGACGAACTAGGCCGTATCACCATCGGCCTCTACGGCAAGACCGTCCCCAAGGTACGTTACTCCGCGCTGCAATGCCGTGACACGTTGCTGACACGGTCCTCCTACAGACCGCGGAGAACTTCCGGTATGCTCTGCCCACCGCCTATCGCTCGTTGCGAGGCATGAACACCCGCGACTGACACGCACTCAGCGCTCTTGCAACTGGCGAGAAGGGCTTCGGCTATGAGGGCTCAACCTTCCACCGTGTCATCAAGGACTTCATGATCCAGGGTGGTGACTTCACCAACGGTGACGGCACCGGCGGCAAGTCCATCTACGGCCAGAAGTTCCCCGACGAGAACTTCAAGCTCAAGCACAGCAAAAAGGGCGTTCTAAGTAAGTGGTCATGGTGCACGCTCTCTGCACCACCGCACACTGACATCACGCAGGCATGGCCAACTCGGGCAAGGACACCAACGGCAGCCAGTTCTTCATCACCACTGCCATCACGACGTGGCTCGATGGCCGCCACGTCGTGTTTGGCGAGGTCCTCGAGGGCTACGAAATCGTCGACAAGATCCAGAATGTGGCGAAGAAGCCGGGCGACAAGCCCGTTCAGGAGGTCAAGATCGTCAAGAGCGGCGAGCTGGAGGTCCCTGAAGAAGGTATCCACGTTGAGCTCTAGACGGCGCTTTGCAGCACCCGTTCCATCATCGGCTGATACACAGAACCTCAAGATACCTTCGGCGGCGCGGAGTTTGCGGCTGGAGAAGGCGAGCAGGAAGCGACGCTGCCGGACGGCGCTGCGGAAGGCTCAAAGGCGGAGGATGTCGTCACGGAGACGTACAGTTCGTCGGGCCTGAGCTTTGGGCAGAAGCTGTTCGGGCTGGGCGTCATTGGTGGGCTCGTCTTCCTCTTTGTGCGCAGTCGATCACGGGCTGAAAAGTGGGACAAGACCATGGCGTAACGATGGTTTGGGCTGCGGCTAGCGCAGGTAGCAGCGTAGGCTAGAATCAAGCGGTGATGACTGGGTGCCCTGCACGCGTGTGATGCATGTGACAGCCGCGCTGCGATGACGATGACGGCAGCGCAGGCAGTGCGCGCCAGAGCAGGCTCTGTCAGCGCCTGGCGGGCGGCGGCGACCGAGCAAAGGCCGCATCCGCACACAAGCCCGCGCGGCGCGCGCAAAGTCAGAGTCAGGCGGCGGCGATGCGCGGCAGGGGAAGCAGTCCCGCCAAAAGTCGGGGGGCACAGGCTGGGGCGCCATGGGATTCTCGTCCCAGACCGCTCCCTCAGATAAGCGCGGCGGTTGACTGGCCGCAGAGGCCGGGCGCGGCGTCGGGTGCCAAAGTCGAAGCGTCGTGATTGCCCCCGGCGTTTGTCTCGCGCTACGCCGGTTTGGGCCAGCGCTTGGAAGGAGGCGAAAGGCCTTACAAAATTTCACAACGCCTGGCCCGAACCCTCTTCTCACCACCTCTCTCCTCACCCGCAAATCTTCCTCCCCCCCACAAACCGGACACTTTTCTTTGGCTTTTGCAGTTTCTAATATCCTGTCGTTTCGGGAAGATAGAGGCCTTTTCATCCTCTCCTTTCCCATCACGAAAGGTTTCAGGCGCGTTTCTGCCTCACAGCTCCAGCTCGTCATTTCCTGAACACCGCGTGGCCCGTCCGTCGCACACGACCGCTAATCGTCCTTAATCGACTGCCCGGTCGCCTTTCCACGTACCCGCCGGCTCGAGACGCCAACACACTCCACAACCTCTACAACAACCCAGCGACACCTGCCCAGCATGGCTGACCAGCTGAACATGGGAGGACTCTCCCTCAACGAGTCGCAGCACGCCCCCCAGAACGGCGGCTTCACCGAGCGCGCTGCCTACATCCCGCCTCACCTCCGCAACAGGCCCCCGCCCGCTATGGACGCTGCGCCTGCCATGCCCATGAACGGCGGCCCCCCGCCTGCGATGAACGGCGGTGGCTGGGGCGGTAGAGGAGGGTAAGTTTTCGTCATACCACCCGCACCTCACTCTTGCTGACTCGGAAAATTATAGCGGCTACGGCGGCGCTCCTCGCATGGGCGGTCGCGGCAACTGGAACGGCGGCGGCGGCAACGCAAGCGGCTTCTCCGACAGAGGTAGCAACAACAACTCCCCCGCCAAAGGGACCTGGAGCAACCAGATCCCGGCATCTTTCGATCCAACTGCTTACGGCAAACCTACAGGTAGCTCCGGTGGTGGTGCTGCACGGGGTTCTGGTGATGGACAGTGGAAGGATGGCAAGCACATCCCCGGTCCGGCCAACCCTCGTGTGGAGCGCGAGCTTTTCGGCGTGGCGAACGACCCGTCGAAGCAGCACACTGGCATCAACTTCGAGAAGTACGACGATATCCCCGTCGAAGCCTCTGGCCAGGGCGTCCCCGAGCCTGTCACGACTTTCGAGAACCCGCCCCTCGACGACCACCTTATCACCAACATCGGCCTCGCTGGCTACAACGTTCCCACTCCTGTCCAGAAGTACTCGATTCCCATCGTCATGGGTGGCCGTGACCTGATGGCTTGTGCTCAGACGGGTTCCGGAAAGACCGGTGGTTTCCTTTTCCCCATTCTCTCGCAGGCGTTCAAGAACGGCCCTAGCCCCATTCCTCAGCAGGCTGGTGGCAACTTCAGCTACGGCCGCAGCCGCAAGGCCTACCCGACCTCCCTTATCCTCGCCCCCACTCGTGAGCTGGTCTCCCAGATCTTCGACGAGGCCAGGAAGTTCGCCTACCGCTCATGGGTCAGGCCGTGTGTCGTCTACGGTGGTGCCGACATTGGCTCGCAACTGCGCCAGATTGAGCGCGGTTGCGATCTGCTCGTCGCCACTCCTGGCCGTCTCGTGGATCTGATGGAGCGCGGCCGCATCTCCCTCCAGAACATCAAGTACTTGGTGCTTGACGAGGCTGATCGTATGTTGGACATGGGTTTCGAGCCTCAGATTCGCAGGATTGTCGAGGGTGAGGATATGCCTCCCGTTGACGGCCGCCAGACCCTCATGTTCTCCGCCACCTTCCCCCGCGATATCCAGATGCTCGCCCGCGACTTCTTGAAGGACTACATCTTCCTCTCCGTTGGTCGTGTCGGTTCCACCTCCGAGAACATCACCCAGAAGGTCGAGTACGTCGAGGACGCTGACAAGCGCTCCGTCCTGCTCGACATCCTCCACACGGTCGGCACCGGTTTGACCCTCATCTTCGTCGAGACCAAGCGCATGGCCGACTCGCTCTCCGACTTCCTTATCAACCAAGGCTTCCCTGCTACCTCCATCCACGGTGACCGCACCCAGCGCGAGCGTGAAAAGGCTCTGGAGATGTTCCGCAGCGGCCGTTGCCCTATCCTCGTTGCCACTGCCGTCGCTGCTCGTGGTCTCGATATCCCCAACGTCACCCACGTCGTCAACTACGACCTTCCTACCGATATTGACGACTACGTTCACCGCATCGGTCGTACTGGTCGTGCTGGTAACACCGGCATCTCCACTGCCTTCTTCAACCGTGGCAACCGCGGTGTCGTCCGTGACCTCATCGAGCTTCTCAAGGAGGCCAACCAGGAAGTTCCCGGCTTCCTCGAGAGCATTGCCCGTGAGGGCTCTGGCTTCGGCGGTGGCCGCGGCGGACGTGGTGGTCGTGGCCGTGGTTCTGCTGCTACTCGCGATGTTCGTCGCTTCGCTGGCAACAACGCGGGTGGTGGAGGTGGCGGTGCCGGCTACGGCGGTGGCTGGGGTGGCCCGCCCTCTGGCGGCTTCGGCGGTGGATACAGCGGCGGCGGTGGCGGTGCCGGTGGCCACGGTGGATACGGTGGCGGCTACAGCGGCGGCTACGGTGGCGGCTACGGCAACCCCTCTGGTCCCGGTGGCCAGTCTTCCTGGTGGTAAATACACCACTTCCTCACATTTGCGGCTGCGGTGCATGACTAGCCTCGTGTGCACCGCTCGGCCGCCTCCACACCGAGGCGCTTTTCATCCCGGTTTTCTTTGCTTACTCGTTTCCACTGGACTCGCCAGATCCATTCGAAGGTCCGGAATTTGCTTTCTCATACCCCGAACAGCATATAGATAGCGTTGACTTCATCTGCGGCACACCTTCCACCACGAACATTTCCGACGTACGTCCAGACGGGAGGAATGACGCGGGTTTGTCATACGACGCTTACGACTTTGTACGCCCTTTGCTCCATCGACGGTGCTGCCCGGGGAGCACAGCAAATAGACACGTTGCACCGGCCCTTCGGATGCTAACTTTTTTTTTTCCTTCTCGTTTCCTTAATACGGTCCTCTCTCCCCAAAAGCGATCCCGCAGCCCTTGCATACGCCGGTCACGTTTTTCAGCATTTCACATGGACGACGGGATGGTGGGAAAGACTTTCTCGACAGTCAGTTTCTCGGGGTTCCGTCGTGCAGGGCACGTTCACAGATGGCGTTCATCGAGTGGGAAGGCATTCCAAAAAAGAGTAATGCAGGATTTGTTGCGCTGCCTCAACCAGTTTATAGACGGGGCACGGCGCGATGGGTCCTTATGGCACATGGGGCCTTCTCTTTTTCTTCTCAGGCTGGATGAAGCGCCATAGAAAAAACGGGTTGCCGGTTCTTTTTTCCCTTTTTGGCTTTTAACGAGGTTACGAACGCAAGAAAGCGCGGGTCTGTTCTCTCTTCTTTTCCATTTGATCTTCGGGTTACCAAGAAGAAGAGGAGGAGACCGTTCGATGGTCCGGGTTTTCTGCATGTTCGTTTTTGAGAGGGGGAAAACGCCAAAACAACTTGCTTTTCTGAGCGGAATTTATAGCAAGCAAAGGGGGCTGCGATGGGATCGGATCCTAAAAAAAGTGTTGAGCAAGTTTTCCTTACATCCGAATTTCTCATTGCAATTGCGAACTGCTGCTGCAGTTTTCACAGCAGAAAGACTGCTGCTGCATTCTGGTTTTCATTCTTCTTTTTCACTATGAGTTTTCTTGCGCCAGTCATCGATCCGGCGAAAGTGGAGACTTTTTCTAGTTGAAATAGATCAACAACAACTGCTGCTTTTCCAAAGACCCTCCGAGACCCTCCGAAGTGTTATTGCGGAATCTTGACGGCTTGAGACCGCGCCCATCGTAAGGATACAGCCGTCCAAAGACGCCTCGTCCACAGTTCTTTCATCTACTGACTGATCCCTCGAGAATGCTCTACGTTGTCGTTGCAAGAGCACTGGAGCCACTTCTTGAGCATGCTTGCCGATCCGTTGATACCACGCTACACGATTGGACAAGGGGGGCGGGCTTGTTGCAGGACGAACGCTCCTGGTCCCCGACGGAACAGTCGAGCATTAGTTCTGGCACATGCTTGGAAAGGGCTGTCGCGTCCAGACGAATGTTTCAACTCTCTACGAACTAGTCGAGGGCTTTGGAGAAGTGTAGCTGAATGTTACTTGTATGGGAGGGGCAAAGGGCTGCCTTCCTCATCTGCTCTACTCCATGTGAAGCATAGACAGCGCCTGGAGCAAAACAGATGAAAAAGATAGACGTGTCACGGACCCAGACAAAAAGACCAGTCGGCAGATAAATTCGAGTGAACCTCCTCCCCCCCGGGGGGGTTACAAACGCTGTCATTACTACGAAAAGCACTGGCTAGTCCAGCACAGGTATAGAGCTACACATCGCACCGAGGTGCTATTAACAAACTTCCTCTGAAACAACAACTCCTGCGTGAAGGCAAGCCCGCGATTTCTACTCCTCTCATCACCCCGGTTCCCACAGCGCACTTACCACAAGTGCAGCAACCTCAGCAAGTCGTACCTCGCGAAGAAGCTCCGGTTCCACTTCCCAAACACGTACATCAGCACCGTCAGCATGCACACGCCCACCTGCACGCTCCCGACCGCCACAAACACCTCCTTGACGCCGCCATCGACAATCCAATCGTACCCCTTCCACGTGAGCCCGAACGAAAAGATGTTCTTGAACACGAGCAGGCACGTAAATGCCTCCACCGCGACCTCCCGGTGCGCGTCGACGATGTACAGCGCCGACGCCACGGCCCCGAGCACCATCCCCGCGACCTCGAGCGCGAAGAAGAAATCCGGCCAGAACCAGTGGTACTTGGGGATGTTGTCGCTGACGATCCCGAAACCGTAGAGGCCGGCGCAGCCGAGGACGAGCTGGGGGATGACGAGCACCATGCGGAACTCGGGCTCGTAGACGCCGTTGTTCCAGCGCGTCATGAGCGCGGGCACGCTGTCGGAGAGCAGGCCGGCGAGGACAAAGCCGATGAGGGCGCCGACGAAGGCGCCTGTGTACATGTAGCCCGTCTCGACTTCGGTGAAGAAGAGGGGCGGGCCGAGCATGACGGCGGCGAGGACGACGCCGATCATGACGGTCCAGCCGATGAGCGTACCTTGGATGAGGCAGGACTGTGAAGGGGGTTAGTTTGGCGAGATCTGATTGAAAGGCGAGAGGGGAGCTGTAGACATACCCAGAGGATGCCTGGCTGCAGGAATAGCGGGAAGGGCCGCAGCGCTAGCTTCCAGAAACTCTCGTCGGTCTTGCGACCGTTGAAGGGTAGCAGCGTCTTCGCGAAGCTGTCTTTTTGCGGCGGCGCAGGCTGCGCGTGCAAGCCCTGCATCTCGACATCACCCTGCGGCTTGAAGTCGCCCGAGCCGTCCTGACTGTTTTGGTGGGAGCCGCGATTGACGCCGTCCTCATCCATCTTTGCATCGGCCAGCTCGTGGCCGTGCCTGTCCTCGAAGCTGCCCTCGCGCCTCTGGCCGCCGTGGTAGTCGCCCATGTCCAAATTCAGCCGGTCATCGCGGCGGAACGCCGTCTCGGGGCAGAAGAAGAACAGGGCCGGGAGCAGCAGGCCTGCGAAGATGGCGACGAAGTAAAAGGTCCACTCCCAGCCGATGCTGTCCGTCATCTTCCCAACGATAACGGGAGTGAAGAAGGCGCCGCCGAAGAGCGCCAGGTTGGACAGCGCCATGCGCTTGCCGCGCTCGTGCACGAAGTACAGGTCGCCGACGCACGCGTTGACCAGCGCCTCGAACGGCGCCAGCCCCACGCCCTGAAAGATGCGCGCCCACAGCAGCGACGCGTAGTTCTTGCCCGTCGCGCCGCCCCAGGCGCTGCTGATGATCAGGATGATGGTGCCCAGCAGGAAGGCGTGCCGCTTGCCCCAGATGCGTGCGGACGGCACGAAGAGGAAGCCCGCGATGCCGACGCCCAGCAGGTGATAGCCCGTCAGCAGCGCCATGTCGGTGAAGTTGCGCTGGAACTCGAAGGACAGCGTCAGCGTGTTCGCGGCAAGCAGCGGCGACAGCGTCGACGCGATGACGGAAAGCAGTGACAGCACGAAGAGGATAACGTCGCGGCGCCACAACGGCCAGTTCTGCGGTGGTGCTGCCCGTCAGCCATTGAGCTCTGCTTTGCTGCTCCCCGCCTGCCTCAAACAATGTGGTATGGAGTTGGGACGTGTGTAGTGGGATTCTGCTCCCTGGCGTAAGCACGTACGAGTGGGTCGTTCGGATCATCGCTGGGTTGCGGGACCAGAAGGATCGGGTGCGGCCCGCTGCGGTCATACTTCAGGCTGGGGTCCTGGGGCAGGCTGTCCCTGCGCTGTGCGTCCTCGTCGAGGAGCACCGTGCCTGGAGCGGCGGCACGCTCGTTAGTATTTGCGCCGGGAAGCAGACGCGACGACGGACGGCGGTGTTGGCGGTGGTGAAGAAGGTGGTGAAGAAGGTGGTGGAGTGGAGCCTCAGGAACGCACCGGGAACGCGCTCGAGCCAGCGATCTTCCAGCACTCCGAGCCCCATGTTTGGCGGCGCGTGCTGCGGTGCGGGGGAGGCCGAGAGGCGTGAGCGAGAGGTCAACTCGAGAGTCTGCGCGCTCGCAGCTGGAGGACAGCGGCAGAGGGCTGGCAGTCGCGGTTTGCGCTTTCGCTCGTCTCGACGGCGGGCGCAGCTGCACACCAGGTGCTAAGGGTGGTGCCGCCCTGCCGCCAGCAGCCGCGCAACCCCCCCAAACGCGGTTTAGAGCGCGTCGAGCATAGCACCACGAGAAGCTAAAATCGAATGCTATCGACTCAGCCATCACGCTCGGTGGCTCCGAAGCCGCAGGGACAAACTCTGCTCGTAACTTTGTTGGCTCGTCATTGACTGTGCCAGGTCAGTGCTACCTCCCCGACACCTGCACCGCCCTTCCAGCTGCTTCTCCGTGCTGTCTCGTGGCAGACCGTCGATGTATTTTAAGACCTACGAGTAAGACATGACCAGCCCGGGAGCGGTCAGGAACCTGTCGTTGCTTGGCCTGGAAGCCAGATCACCGCCAGTAAGATTACGCGCCCACTCGCGCAAAGCCTGTCGCTCGTGGTGCAAGATGAACCCGCGTCGTTCGACTTCACCTGGGGGATTTTCTTCCGCCTGCTATTGCTCGAATTTCCTATTCAATCTGCCCGACCTATGCACCGGAGAGCCCCCGTTCTACCCTTGTTCGCCGTGAGAGCGCAGCTGCGCCTCCTTCCCCATGCGTCCTGCCAGTCCTCCCATCCAACCAGCCATTCCTCGCCAATACCTGTCCACCGAGAAATCGAAACCGTCCTAAATGTACCAGCTGCTCCGCAGCTCTCTGGCGCCATAGTTGTGCGCCAGGCCCGAACTCTGTAGCCAAGGAAGCGAAGGAGATCGGGGAAAGAGAAAGGAAAGATAAAACCCAAAATCTTGTGAAACCAGGCGAAATGGAGCACCAGAGATTCGCCTATGCCGTGGGAACCCCCGTCGTCCGTCCATCAGTCAATAAAGAAAAAGAAGAAAAGCTCGTAATGCTTGCGCCGATGACCGTGGTATCATGCTCTGGATCCCGCCATCCGTGGCCTCGTCTGCCCATGCGCCAGAACCCAACATGCGCCGTGTCGAAATGACAAATGGTTGGGGTGCTTGCTTCATGCAAAAGAGGCCGGAGAGCGGTCGTGCGTTGCCGCTCAAACTCAAAGAAACCATGCCCATTAAAACGCCGTACCATGAAATGATGCTGCAGTGAAGCGTATTGTATCCCGTCTCTCGTCTTTCGCAGACGGCTCTTTGTAATGCACCTCTTTAGCGAGGCGATGCGTTGGCAGCAATAGGTGTCGATGATGGTGACCCTCTGCCGGGTGCCGTCAGCGACGCCCGCTTCTGAGATCGCTGCATCTCAATCTTCTTGCGTAGCGCCTTGAGTCTGGCTCTCATGCTCTCAATCACTGTGAAACCATTAGCGATCACGCCACACCCATGCCCCTCCACTTTATAAGTAGACTTACACTTCAAGACAGACGCTCTGTCTTCATCTTCCAGCCCTTGAATGACGTCCTCCTCCTGCTTCTTGCTGGACTTGCGGCCAAGCATCTCCTCCTCGCCCTCGAAGATGGCTTCAAGCATGCGGATTGCCGTTGTGTAGTTGAGTTCACATCCTGGAAGATCTTCGCCAACAAGCTCATTCACCGCCGCTGCCCTGCTCATCTCGATAGCTCGGTCGTACATGAGCTTCTCAGCCGTAATGCCGGTTGGAAGGTGGATGTTTTCAACCGAAGTACCTGCGCTCGTGGTCGATGTCGAGTTGGATGGCAGGTTGTTGGGATGCGCAGGATGGTCAGCCGGCAGCTGCTTCTGAGCTTCGACGAGTTTACGCCCAACAAACTCGGACTTCTCAACGCATTCATTGAAGCGCGTGCGTACCCACTGCACAATCTGGTTCATCTTGGTGCCGATTGCTGCGATGTTTGCGCTACCGGGAGAACGTGACGCGCCGTCGCCAATGATTTCGCCCCGGTTGCGCTGACCCCACCAACTGCCTGCAAGGTCAATTGACTTGGCCAACAGAGCCAGCGCCTTGACATAAAGGACCAAGGCTTCCTCCGAGATCGTGAGAATCGCATCAATTGTGAGGTCCTCATCCAGCGTGTCCTCGTCATCGTCAGTACGAGGATGGCTACCGTGGGTAATGCCGAGTCCTTGATCGCTAGGAGGCGGTGGGAGCAATTGTCTGTATTTGACTTCTGCGAAACCATAGATCACATGGCTACGTTGCGCGAGCTCCTCCACAATTTCGAGAACCCTCACGTCCTTGTCTCTAGGCTTATCGGCTGTCGTCTTCACTCCATCGCCGATGACCAGCATGCTGCTCTGGGACGTAGGGTACATGGGAAATTGCGTGTACCCTTTGGGCGGAGAGGGCCCACGACCTGGAGGAGAAGCACCGGTTCCGAAGATCCTGTAACTGGCCATATTAAGGGCCTTCGAGATAGCAGACGTGGCCGAGCTTGGGCTAGCTCCAAGGCGCCGCTCGTAAGAGCTGTTCCGATGATGAAGAGACTCGGGACGCCTGCCAGTGGCAATCTGAATCGCCCGCGAAGGATTGCTTTGAGCGCCAGTCGTGGAAGTCGGTGTACCTTGAGTTGTTGCCCGCCTGACCATCGCACCATGCTGCATCGAAGTTGGATGTTCCCTATTATTTTGGGGGCTGTGTGCCATTTCATCCGCCAACGCATTTACCTCAACGGACCGCTTCTCCACGAGGACGTAATCTCGCTCGAATGCAATGTCCTGGGCAACACGCTCCTTGGCCTCCCGAGCTGCTCTTTCCTCCGCCTTCTGAGGGTTGCGTTCTCGCTCGAGATGGTCTCGGAGAGCTGAAGAACTAGGCGAAGGTGAGTGACGGCTGCTGCGCCTATTCATTGTTACAGCTGCGGCTGTCGGGCGTTCCTGAACCATGGGCGCCTTAGCAGGTGCTGTAGGGTGGTGGGTGATCGTAGGACGACGCTCTTGTTGTGAAGTGGGGCGTTCCTGAGCTGGGGAGGTAGCATTGCTAAACCGTCTTGCGGGCGCGCTGGATGAAGACGGCCCTGCCATGGTGGGGCGGGAAGCAGGACGTTGAGGCGGGGTAGCGCCAGAGGCAGACCTATGCCTGGATGTCATCTCCGTTTCAGCAGCTTGTGGGCCAGTAGCCCGTTCGGGAATGGAGCTTGTTGGAACACGCTTCTCGTCGCCCGACCGTGTAAGGGACTCGTGAATAGAGGTAGGAGCTACATCCTCGGGGTGCAAGCCCGGGATATCGCCGGCAATGACCACGTCAGAGAAGAATTTCTCGTGAGATATTCTCTCCGTGGGAGTCTTCTTCAGGAGTGCTCGTACGATGTTCTTCATATCTCGGCTGATCGGAATCTCCCCAAAGCTAATCCTGTCGTCTTGTTTCTCGATTCGACGGAGCAGCTCGACGTGGTTGGATGCACGGAATGGTGGCTTTCCAACAAGCATCTCGTGTAGGACGGTTCCGGTAGACCAGAGGTCGGCCTTGGCATCGTACTTCTCGTAGCGAAGAATCTCCGGGGCCATGTAAAGGGGCGAGCCACAGAGCGTCTCTGCTAGGGATGACTTAGGCAGCCAGCGGGCAAATCCGAAATCGGCGACCTTGAGCATGGGCAAGGATGCGACACCGACTGCCGGAACCATCGAGTCTGCAGTAGCAGGATATGGGACCTCCTCCGGACGGTACGTCTGGTAGTACAAGGGCGAAGGGTTGAGAAGAAGGTTCTGGGGTTTCAAGTCGCGGTGAACGTAGTTCTTGGCATGGATGAACTCAAGAGCACTCGCAATCTGCTTGAGGAAGTGACGGGCCAGGACCTCATTGAGGCCACCGACCGCAGGATTGGGATACTTCTTCATCATATGCGCGGTTGCGGGATGGTCTGCCAGAGTCGAACGCTTCTTGATGAAGGTGGAGAGATCGCCAAGCTCGCAGAACTCCGTTACGATGTGTATGAACTTGGGCACCTCTTTGCAGTCGATGAGTGCGACGATGTGCGGGTGGGTCAAATTCCGGAGGATCTGGATCTCGGTCGAGAGGTTGTCCTTGAGCTTCTTGTTGAGCTTTGTGGTGTCGACCGACTTGATGGCCACGACGAGCTCCCGCTTCTTCTGTGGTGACAAGCTGCGTTAGGATCAAGATGGCGCGACTATTTATTTGGCACCGCCGCGTAGGGCAGAGATGCTGGGAAAAGGAGACGGAATCACGTACATAATGAACGCCCTTGTAGACGGTGGCGAAGCTGCCCTTGCCAATCTGGCCCATCCTTCTGAAAGAACCCACCATGGTGTCCGAGGCGTCGGCGGCGGAATGCATGGTCGAGGACCTCCGCGGGCTTGCGGCGTGCGATGGGTGTGTCGGGGCTGCCATCGTGGGCGATGGCCGGCGGGCTGGACGTTACCTCAGCCGGCAGCGACGGGGTGCGTGAGTCGCTGCGATCACCGGAGGTGAGGGTACGAGGGCGAGGCAATGACGTGGGACATGGGCCGCGGCGGGACGCTGATGAGGCGATAACGCGGAGCTTGGAGCGAGCGGCGAGCTTGACGGGCGATGCGCTCCGGGGTGGGACGGCAGGAGGTACACGCAGGCGCGGCGGCGGCTCTGGGTGCAGCTGGGCCTTGTCGAGGGAGGTGGGCGCGGCGGCGGCGTTGTACGGGGATGGGCGGTCGAGTCAGCGAGCGGTTGGAGCTGGGCAGGCAGCTCTCGCGAGGCGCAGCAACGGCGGCTGCGGGCGCAGGAACAAAGAAAAAGAAACGCGGGAGGGGAGGGCGACAGGCCGGGGGCAAGAAGAGGGCGGGTATAGGGGAGGCTTGAGCAGTGGTTGGGGGAGGAGGGCGAGCAGTCGGTCTGCGCGAGAGGTCGAGGAGCTCGCGGCGGCAGGACGAGTCACGGGTTGTCGATAAAGGCGCTAGCACGCTAAGATACGGCGAGATAAGTGCACGCGAACTGCGGAGGGCGGCTTTTAAAAGAGCAGGCATCGCGCTGCCAGATGCATGCCGTCATCGCCGCCCAGCAGCGCGCGCGCTCTTGAGCCTCCGCAGCGCTGCTGATGGGCGCTCTCGCCGGTGGCGCATGGCCGAGTCGCTCTGCCTGATCACGCCTTCGCCATCATTTCTTACACTAGCGTGTGGTTGCGGGCAGCAGACGCGCTGAAGATTCCGCCATGCTACCGTGCGCCAGCAGCCCGCCAAAGCTGCCTCTGCTGCTTAGCCGCCTGCCGTGATAGCGCGCTCCAATCTCTCTGTTCTGCCTGCGCCTGCAGGCCCTTGCGGTTGCCTGCGCTGCAGCACGTCTCCGACGCAAGGATGCGGCCGGCCAGCCTATCGCAGCGCGCCGCCGGGACCCTGGGCCGTTGGAGTCGCGGGGAAGCAGGCGTGTCGAGCCGGCTTTCTCTGCGACCCAGATGCGATGGTGTGGTCACCAGGACCGCGGCCGCCGGCCTGTGCGCACTCGATGCGGGCGGCTGCTCCGATCGTCTTACCTGCCGCTGTCTCGCAGGGCCGAGCATGGGAAAGTAACAAGTGACTTCGACGGCGGCGAGTGCCCACATCACATCCGACGCGCAGCGCTGCGTGGCCGCCGCTCGGGCATCTGCGGCGGGCCGGTCAGTCGCAGACACGCACGCAGCCAGCAACGCACGCACTGCATGCTGCACAACAAAGGGGCTGCCTCTTCGTGGCCCGCGCGAGATGCCATGGCTGCTGGCTGCGACGAGCGAGCGCTCACATTTGCGGGGACCGGTCAAGCGACAGCCTTGTGCCCTGTGCCCTGTGCTTGTGCCTTGTGGCCTTGTCGACGCCGGCCTTTCAGCCTCACCACGTGCTTACGCGACGCGTCCAGGGTAGCCGCCCTGCTTCCAAGCTTTTTGCCCAGCCACGGAACCGCGCCCGTTGGCGTCCCGCGCCGCCTGCTCCACGTCGACCCGTCCATTCCACCCCACTCTCAAGCTCATCGCCATGGCCGGATCGAGCCGCAAACGCGCCATCGACCTCACTGCAGACGCAGATGATGATGGCGTCCAAATCACCGGCTCGCAGACCCGCAAGAACCCCCGTCTAGCCGACGTTCCGGTAGGGAGCAGCCACGACGATGAGGATGGCGACGAAAACTCTCTGGACGAGGTCATCGACCCGTCGCAGGACTACAATGACCGCGCCTACATTCAATACATGCTTTACGGTACTGATGCCCGCTCATCGTGGACGATGTGCGCTAACATAATGCAGGCAGGCTCCACACGAAGATCGTTGGTGTCCGCTATTACTCGGGGTACGCGACCATTAATGAGATGGTGATGCTGCGCAGAGAGCCAGAAAACCCGGTTAGTGCTAGTTCTTTCTCACACCATCACTGCCTAGTATTTGTCCATTGCTTTTTTTTTTCGCTCTTCCTTTATTTTTTATTTTTTGCCCTTGCATTTGTTCAACCGTGGGCGTCATCGTGTGCTCCGAAGTCCTGAATATTCAGCCAAAGGCGAGATAAGCCTAAGCTGTCCGGCCTATAGTTGAGCATTAGAATAGCAGGGCAGCCGCACATTGAGAATTGAAGTATATGCTAGATAGGATTCGCATTTCACCTACAATATTCAGGATATCCTACTGATTCTCCTCAGTATGATAGCAATGCAATCCAGGTCTTGAATGTTCAAGGGACTCAGATTGGCCACATTCCGCGCCAGGTTGCCGCCAAGCTTGCCTCCTACATGGACGACAGAGCTTTGATCGTTGAGGGCATCATCACTGGGCACAAGGGTACATTCGATTGTCCTCTCGCGGTCAAATTATTCGGCACCAGTGATCCGGTGGAACGCTTGAATCTGACCAACCAGATGAAAGCGGACAGGCTACCCTTAGACGAGCTCAAGCGAGTGGAGAAGGCCGAAAGAGACAGGATCAAGGCCGCACAGCAAGCAGCCAAAAATAACAAGGGTAACGCGCGAGCCAGCAAGTCTGATCAACAATGGACCAATGGCGAAGTCCCAGGCTCTTCGCAGAATCCGGATGAGCAGAGTCTTGATGACATTGTTGGCGAGAGCGAGAAATTCAACCCACGGAACGTTGACCAGATGGTCGAGAAGTTTGGCGCACAAGAAGCCGATCTTGAGAACCTCCCTATGGCCAAGCAACCTGAGCAGATCTCTGCTCAGCTCCTGCCGTACCAGCTGCAGGGCCTGAAGTGGCTGCTGGATCACGAAAACCCCCATCTCCCTGCTGCAGGATCGGCAGATGTCGTGCAACTGTGGAGACGCGCACCAAATCAAGCAAACATCTTCACCAACATATGCACGAATTACTCAATCAAGGACAAACTCCCAGAGCTTTCGTCCGGGGGGATTCTAGCGGACGATATGGGCTTGGGCAAGACTGTTCAGATCATCTCGCTGATCATGGCGGATCGTGCAGCGAACAAACCGGATGAAACCAGCAAAGCCACATTGATCCTTGCGCCTCTGAGCGTGATGAGTAACTGGAGCTCACAGATCAAGCGTCACGTTAAGCCAGAGCATGAGCTGCGAGTCTTGATTTATCATGGCACTAGGAAGAAGCCTATCGATCCGAAGGAGATCAAGAACTATGACGTTGTCATCACCACCTACGAGACCGTCATGACTGAATTCTGGGCAAAGCAAGGCAAGAGCGCGCAGAGTGTACCCAGGAGGAACGGGCTATTCTCTGTTCACTGGCGCAGGGTTGTGCTCGACGAAGGCCACAACATTCGCAACCCCGCGTCGAAGAAAGCTGTTGCTGCAACCAATCTTATGGCACGTTCCAGATGGGTACTTACGGGAACCCCCATCATAAACACTCTAAAGGACTTGTACTCATTGGCCAAGTTCATCCGCCTTTCCGGGGGGCTCGATCGTTTCGAGCTATTCAATGGAGCGTTGATCAGGCCCGTTAATCAGGGAGACGAGCATGGCAGCTTCCTTCTGCAGATGTTGATGCAAGGTATCTGCCTTCGTAGGAGGAAGGATATGCCCTTCATTGACCTCCGTCTGCCGGAGCTGTCTGAGTACGTCCATCTTATCTCCTTCCAGCCACACGAGCAGGAAAAATATGACGCTCTCGAAGCTCAAGCCAAGGGAACTCTTGACCGTTACCGCCAAAATCTATCAGGGACCGAGTCTGCGCAGACATACCGTCACCTTCTCGAGATTCTTCTGCGATTACGCCAAGTATGCAACCATTGGAAGCTTTGTGGCGAAGAGCGCATCTCAGGACTCATGAAACTACTCGCCGGGCAAGATACCGTGGAACTCACGCCTGAGAACCGTGCCGCTCTCCAAGCCATGCTCCAACTCGGCATCGACTCGCAGGAGGACTGCGCCATCTGCCTGGAGCCACTCCACGATGCCGTCATCACCTGCTGCGCGCACACCTTCGGCTTCAGCTGCATCGAACGCGTCATAGAAAGCCAGCACAAATGCCCCATGTGCCGCGCCGAACTTACCAGCACCAGATCCCTCGTGCGCCCAGCCAAGGAAACCCCCGCGCCACCCCCCGTCAACGCAGACACCAGCAGCTCGAAGATCGACGCGCTCCTCAAGATCCTCAAGGCCACGGCCTCGAAGGACAAGGGCATCAAGACCATCGTGTTCAGCCAGTGGACGTCCTTCCTCGACATCGTCGAGCCGCGCCTCGTGGAGGCCGGCATCCGCTTCGCCCGCATCGACGGCACCATGTCAGCGCTCGCGCGCGACGCCTCGCTCGAAGCGCTCGACTCGGACACGGACTGCACGGTGTTGCTCGCGTCGCTGTCGGTCTGCAGCGTCGGTCTCAACTTGGTCGCCGCGTCGCAGGTCGTCCTGGCCGACAGCTGGTGGGCGCCAGCGATCGAGGACCAAGCCGTCGATCGCGTGCACCGGCTGGGCCAGAAGCGCGAGACGACGGTGTTCAGGCTGGTGGTTGAGGGTACGGTCGAGGAGAACGTGTTGCAGATCCAGGAGGACAAGAGGAAGCTGATGCGCCTGGCTTTCTCGGAGAAGGCTAAGGAGAGGAAGAAGGGGAGGGAGGCGAGGCTGGGGGATTTGGAGAGGTTGCTGGGTTGAGAGTCGGGGTCTTTGTCCTCATTTTCTTCCGAGTGCGAATATAGAAAAGGACATTTTGTGCGGTTGCGGTTGCCAGGTTACCAGGATACTGGTAATAACAGCTCTTCTTTGGATGGTGTTGGAGGAGACATGTTTCAAGGGGTATAAAACCCGTCTGAATCAATAGAGAGAAAGAAAAAAAAAAGTGTTGCTGTATCATAGCTTGATCTATTTAGAACAAATGGCGTCAGATGGCTTCAACATGGCAGATATGTGCGTTCCGGATAGGGAGGGACTCGGTTATCACTGACGAAAGCTCAGAGAGTATGTATGGATTTTTCTGGATCAGCGGGATTATGGCCGTCTCTTTGTTTGCCAAAGGGCAGTCGTAATAACGCTGCCTGCTACTTCTAGTAAGGCTGAGATGAAATCATCAAAATGGCCCTTCACGACTTATCTCCTCAAAGACGTGAACTTCCCGAATGCCGTCCACCCTGAACGGCTCCAGGTTTCCGGGGGCTATATGGAAGATCGAACTCACTGTCTCCTCTAGTAGCCTCTGAGTGATCGGACGTGAATGGCTGTCAAAACCGAAGTGGAGCAGGGCTCTCTACGAGACCCGTGTAAGCTGGCAAAACATCAGGCGAGCTCCTAGGCCAGTGTGATTGAAGAATCCATGCGAGGAGTGGTCCAGGGAGAAGAGCAGCGAGGGAAACGAGCGAAAGACCTTGCAATGGCGGAGAAGAAAGCGGAAAAAGAGGGCAGTTGTTCAGATCATCCATATCATTCCTGTGTCTTTTTCCCGTAAGACTCCCGACGTTGCTGAATGCCGCTGCTGCAAGCATGTAAAAAAAACACCGGCCCGAAGAAAGGTTCCCAAGCAAAATGCCCTTATTTTTTGGTGTCCGTTACAGAAAATGCAAAGCACCACGTTCTCCCCACCAACCACCGCGTCTCCGACCGTAGAGCGCCATCTCGACCAGCCATATCCGGAGTGGGGTAGTGTCCATGAATGGCCGTAGCGACGATACGATGTGGACGGGCAGTGCTTATCTGAGCCTCCTGGCCTCACGCTCGGACTCGAGAAGGCAGAGAATGTCGTTCTCACGAACTAGATCGGGCCACCGTTGTTAGCAAGTATGCCTCCTGTTCGCCGTATCCGCCCGGCTGTTCGAACGTTCGCCATATCGCCGAGTGCATGGGGGCACGGTGGGAGAAATGGCGTACCGGGACCCTTGACGTTACGGATGATGCTACGGGTGGTGTCGTCCATGAACTCGACGCGGACCTGGGTCACACCGCCACGAGAGCCTGTTCAAAAGCGCAAAAATTGCGCAATCAGCCAAAAACCGGCCCTCGTTCAGATTTGCCAAAATTTCGGGGTGGAGGGGAAGCGCGAGACGAAGCGAGGCGGCAGGGCGAGAGCGAGGACGGCGTACCGGTGCGGCCGAGGACACGGGTGACCTTGACGAGCTTGACGGGAACCTTGGCGCTTTCCATGACGGGCGAGGGTGGTCGATGCGACGGAGGAGATGCGGGATCGAGAGAGTGGTGGGCGGTTGGGTGTCGTCGGAGCGGTGGTGGTGGTGGAGCGGGAATATTTGCGAAAGTGCGGCCGCGTTGTCTTGGCGCCCTGCCGCACGCCGCCGGCCTGAGGCTCGAGCGGGATAGCAAACTGCACGACGAAGCGCGCGGGGCTGCCCGACAGCGGAGCCCAGCGACAGGTGCAGTATATAGCGCCGGCGCCCGCAGCTGTGTTCGCAAAGAAGACGCAAGCCCCCGAGCGCGTGCCGCGTCCCCGACAAGCAGCAAGCATCGTCATCGCCGCGGAGCAGTGCCGGACAGACCCCACCAGCGCCGCGCTTGACTCACTCAGAAATTATCCACGGCGCCGCAACACCACTCATCACGCCGCCCGCCCTCACGCCCGTCGACCCCAGCCAGCCGAGACATCAATTGGACCCGTCGGGCTTCCCGTTCTTTGAGCGATTGCTCTGCGTCCACTCTTTGCACCCCGCGCCCCGAAACACATCGCCCGCCCGCAGCTGCGCAAACTCGGCGCCGCCATTGAGCACCATGGATCTCGTCAACCAGTGAGCCCCCGGTTCCAATGCGCGCGCACCCTTTCGCAAGGCCACCGCGCCAGGGCCCGCACAGGCACGTCTCTTGCTGACCCGTGCCACAGCCTCAATGACCGCCTTCTCTTCGCCGTGCCCAAGAGTCCGTACACCGCCCGCCCAATGCCTCTTTCCGTCCGGTCTCCACGCCAAGAGAACAGCCTGCTGACGCCGGCATGAACACTCACAGAGGGCCGTCTTCACCAAGCGTGCCTCGACCTGCTGAAGGGCTCCGACATCCAGTTCCACCGTCACTCGAGGCTGGACATCGCCCTGGTCAAGAACCACCCCATCGCCCTCGTCTTCCTGCCCGCCGCCGACATTCCGACCTTCGTCGGCGAGGGTCGCGTTGACCTGGGTATCACTGGCCGCGACCAGGTCGCCGAGCACGAGGCCGTCGCCCCGCCCACCGCTACCACCGGCGTCGAGGAGGTGCTCGACCTCGACTTCGGCGCTTGCAAGCTCCAGGTCCAGGTCCCCGAGAAGGGCGACATCACCACTCCCGAGCAGCTGATCGGCCGCAACGTCGTCACGAGCTTCACGAACCTTGCCGAGCAGTACTTCGCGTCGCTGGAGGCAGAGCAGGAGGGCCAGGAGGTCAATGGCGGCGAGAAGAGGAAACTCAAGACCAACCTGAAATACGTCGGCGGCAGTGTGGAGGCGGCATGTGCTCTGGGCGTTGCGGACGGCATCGTGGATCTCGTTGGTGAGTTCCAAAGACCAGGGCGAGGCCGAGCCGGAACGGGTGGTGCTGACCATTCTGTCCAAATCAGAGTCCGGCGAGACCATGCGCGCCGCTGGCCTCAAAGCTATTTCCACCGTCATTGAGACTACTGCTATTCTCATCAAGTCTAAGAAGCCGTCCGACCCGAAGCTCGTCGACTTGATAGCTGCCCGTATCCGCGGTGTCATCAGTAAGGACCTCCTCTTGTTGCTTCTGGCTCCTGGCCACTAACGCACGTGTGTAGCCGCACAAAAATATGTTCTCTGCACATACAACATCGAGCGTAACCAGCTCTCTAGTGCCCGTAGCATTACCCCTGGCAAGCGCGCACCTACTGTTACCTCGCTCGAAGACAACGGTTGGGTCGCTGTTCAAGCCATGGTCGAGCGCAAAAAGATCGCAACCGTTATGGACGAGCTTACCAGCATTGGTGCTTCCGATATTCTGGTTACCAAGATTGAGAACTCTCGGACGTACTGAGCGCGAGAAGTTGAGAATATGTGGCTGGTAAAATGTTGAATATTTCGAACTTGAGGCGTTTCTGTGGATCAGAGAGTATTTGAGCCCATTTTCGCGGTATCTCGGACATCTCAACGTCTGGATATTTTGTCGCTTTGGCCGCAGTGATTCTTACGGGGCCATAAAAAACTGGAAGAGTAAATAGACGGTTCCGATATTTGAAATTAAGGCCCATGGATGGCATGTTGCACACAATAGCTCGGTGTCTTCACTAACTGTCTATTTCGACTAACCCCAAGAGACTATTCGCGGCAAGCCGTAAGTAGTATGTAAACCTTAAAATCAGCATCATCATCCTTGCGAAAACCTGTTTAGTGGACAGTTGGTAGGCGGTTCGTATATAGTCTGCATGTTGGTGCCTTCTCTCGTCCTCTTTTCTTCTTCTTCTTCTTCTTCTTCTTCTTCTTCTTCTTTTGCGCTCATTAATTGCGGTCTTGCTGAATGCTATAGCTTTCTCATGATCACGGTTTAATCTTCGTTGGCCCTCAAAACTGAACTAAAATATTTCTTTACTGGGCCTTGCCTCGCGACGCACTTTTCACTTCGAACCTGTTACAATAGCATGGTTGGCAAAGAGTGGGACTGTCAAACATCAACTGAGATGGATAAGATTCAAAACAACTCGCGGCCTGATGAGCATCGAGCCAAGCAGCAACGAACACCTCTTCCAGACGAGCAGCTCTTTCGCACTTCACGCGATCCGGTATCGTAGCTCGCCCAAGAAGAAATCACCCAGTAGCTAGACCAACATTCACCCCATCGTACACGAACCCGAGCCAAACCCTCGACCGCACCCGGCGGCCCCAAACCCCAGCCATGATGGCCCACCACGTCCAGTTCCCCTCCACTCTCTCCACCCACCACCCCCTCACCTGCCGCCACACCGTCACCACCCCGTCCCCCTCCCACTGCGCGGGATGAGGGCGGTGGCGAGTGAGGCGGGGTTGAGATCATGACGAAGGAGACGGTTCTGGGGGCGGTGGAGTAGGCATTGGAGGCTGACGGGATGGTGACGGACAGGCCGAGGGTGGCGTTGTTGCGTGTTTGGCGGAATCGGTGTGGCGGGGATCTTGATGAGGGTTCTATTGCAGAGTCCCCTGACCCTTTCCTGAACTTCTTAGCGGTTTGGTTGTTGTGTTGTTTTGTTTGCGCGACCCCTTATTCTAGAAAGACCCACCACCACATTAAAAATAAATAAAGTTTCCGCACTCGTTTCTCATGCCTTCACTCAAATTTGAATTCCAATTTTCATAATTTAATCTACCAAGCATTGCATCTACTCGACTGAGGAATGGTCAACCAGTCCTCACATCGAGATCATTCGTTCATCGAATATCTCCAAACCTTGAGGTAATAGCGCGTTCGTAATCGCTCCGTACGGAAGAGGGGAGAAGTGTGGTAGATACCATCTTCACGGCAGCGGCTCACCACGGCCAGAAGGAACGCTTCTGTCCTGCGGACGCGGCAGTGCACTCCAGCTGCACAATAGCCGCCGAAGCATCCGGCACCAGAATCCTCACGATCCCATCCTCTTCGATGCCCAAACTCTCATCCCTTGTGACATTCCCCTGCACAACCGGCCTCCCCTCATCCAACTCCCAGTTGTACGACACGCCATTGAACGTCACCCCCGTCACCGCATCGCTCCCATTCGCCATCAACCTCTGCACCGTCACCGCGCCCGCCTCCCCCCCACACCCGGCCGGCACCCCGAACGCGTACACCCGGCCGGGCCTCACCGCGCCCTCCCCTGCCGCCGTCGAATAGTTGTACGTCTGCATGTTGATCAGCACCACGCGCCTCAACACCCCGTTCCCGTACGTCGCGTACGCCGCGTCCGTCTCGCTTTCCATCCGCAAGCTGCGCACGCGGACCTCGGCGCGCGTCAGGTCGCCCACCGCGCTCGCCACGGCCACATCGCCGTAGTACGGCGGGCGCGTGCCCTTGGGCGCCAGCCCGGTGTCGCGCGGCTGCCACGACGCGTAGCGGAAGTTGAGGCCCTGCTGCATGTGCACGCGCGCGACGCCGTTGGCGGCGCACCACAGGTTGAAGTCGAGAGTCCAGAGGGCGGCCCCGAAGACGTTGGAGACGTCGGGCTGGCCGGCGTTATAGAGCGAGTTCACTTCGGTCAGGGCGTACGGGACGCCCGGGGCGGCGGCAGCGAGGGCGCGGGACACGTTGAGGTGGGGCGCGAGGCGGGCGGCGGTGTTGGTGTGGTTGAGCAGCGTGCCCTGGAGGGTGACTCCGGGGAGGCCGTAGCCGGACATGTAGCTGGGATAGAGGTCAGTGATGTCTGGTGTGGGGAGGGGGGCCGGGGGCGCACGCACAAGTGCATCGACACCTCCACCACGTTGCCGTCCGCGTCAATGCCATCTTGCCACGGCCGCACGGCGTCGAGCCCGTTGTCTGTGCCGCCGTACGACGGCGCCCAGAGCTTGAACCGCTCGTCCGTCGCCAGTTCCGGACAGGCTTCGCCCATACGCGCCCGCACCCGCCTGGTGGCGTTGAGCCATTCCGCCACGTAGTCGGCCTCGTCCCAGCCGGGCGGGCGGACGGCGAAGCGGCCGCGGTTATACACGTCGACCTCGTTGCCGACTTCCCAGTAGAGCAGGCGGTCGTCGATGCCGAGGGCTCTGCATGCCGGCTCGACGGGGCCGAGCAGGTCTTCGTCGCCGTAGGTGCCGTTGGAGCGCGCGAGGTTGAAGCCGTGCACGTAGCGCGCCCCGGGCCAGGTGGCGTACGACTCGAAGAAGGAGGGCCCGACGGTGACGTTGGTGGGGTAATTTGGTTGGCGCTCCGGGTCAATTATGCCCACCAGGGCAACGGGCAGGCTGGGGTCGTATACGGCGTAGTCTCTGGGGGGACGGTTAGCTGGGTGGGCTATTGCCTGCGTGCAGCTGCGTCGACAAAGGAAAGGAAGGGGTTGATTGCAGCAGTGGACGTTGTTGCAGTTTCAAACGAGGGAGGAAGGCCTAGAATTGAAGTTTGATCATACTGCGTGTTCCCACCAACGCGGATGTACGGCTTCGTCCCCGTAATGTTGCCAATGTTGTTCAACAGTTGATTGGAAAAAAGATTGGGGCCACTCGTGCTGTTCCCGGCAAAGTCGGGGAAGCTGGAGAACTCGAATGCATACGAGACGAAAGCCTCTGGCAGTGCTGGACCAGCATCCTTTCCCGGCGTTGGGTCCAGCGTCATTGCCGTTGCGACTCTGCCTTGTGGCTCGTCATAGGCCGCAAGAACGGAATTGATGAAGCACAATACCGGGAGCAGAGTTCTCCAAAGAGCATGCAACGCGCACGGGACCATCATGGTGGCGGCTGTCGAGATCCAGTGAAGTGTGGTGGTGGCAATGGCTGTGCGCGGTTTACCGAAGCCGATTGACGTTGCCGCGACATCTCTTCACCGCCCAGCCGCCTGGATTATATGCAGTCGTACCGTTCCGCGTTCTCCGCATACGACGCGCCTTAAATTGTTGTTCGTGGAGGGGTTGAGCGGGAGCCGTAACTTTAAACTGGCACTGCGGGGATCTCTGTGCAGATCTCCCATGTCAGCCGCAGCGTGATGTAACGTGGACCAAGCCGCACAATCGACGGTGACAGGGTACCCCTCACTGAACGGTTTTCTTGAACTTGAAACGCAATTTCTTGTTTCTCTCCCAACACAAGCCCTTGAGCGTGAGCACCACTTTTACAATAAAGAAGGGAAGGGGTGCCGGCAGCCAAGGAAACAAAGGGGGCTTTTGCGTTTTCTGGAGAGCTTATCTGCATTGCTGTCGCCGGATCGCACAAGCACAGGGGGAATCGTTTCAACAACTGCGGGAAAAGCGGAAGACTCGGGCTCGATCTGACTTCGGTGGTTCGGGTTGCCGATACGTATCAGCACTCATATCCTATCCCATCTTGGCGTCCCGCAACCATTTCCAGATCTTCCTGAAGTACTTTTCATCCACCGGTTTAACGGTGCTGAGCACTGGTGCCATTTTCTTGGAAGCTTTCATGTCGAAGATCGGTCGTTCACATGCTGCCGCTCCTGTCTGCTTGTCCGAAGATCCGTACGCGTTCTTCCAGTGACCGAGAAGCTTCATCGCCGGATGATCTCTGCCAGGGTCCAGATCCTTGGCCTTTTCCAGCCGTGTAAGCCATTCCCGTGGATCCACGACCGAGAATTCCTCCATCTCCTTTAGCCACTGTAGCAACTGCAGCCAGTCGGGCTGTTGATGCTCATTCAGGACGTGATACACTTGCGCATGAGACCTGTCCGTGTCCTCAAGCCCGACTGCCGACATGGCCTGCACGAAAGCTTCAGCAGCAAGGTCGACGGGAAGCCAGGTAAGTGGTTCGTCCTGTAGTGCAGGCAAGCAGCCAGTCAACTGTGCAGTGCTCAGCATCATCGGCCACGCCTCCTGTGTATTCCAGATCCCGTTCCTCATGTCGCCGCTAAGCTGGCCAACCCGAAAGACGGCTACGTGGGAATGAAGACGTGTGCGCTCGTGCGCGTTATGGCAGATGCGCTCAGCCACCCATTTGGAGCGCGAGTATCCGAGAGGGGAAGCCGATGTTGGCGAGTCCATGATTTGCTCCGGTATTGTCGTAGACCTGGGATTCATAGCACTGGCAACGGAGGAGCAGTACGCAAATTTTGGGGCACAGGGCCGAGGTGAACGAAGCGCCATGTTAATCAGATTTCGGACACCTGAGAAATCAATCAAGCTTCCGCAAACGGTTATTTGGATGTGTGCTTACCGGCGATATTGTCCTCAAAGCTCCGCAGCCTCATTCGGAAATTCACAGGCCAGGCGACGTGCATAATTATGGTGGCTTCTGCGGCAATCTTGTTATACGTCTCGTTCGACAACCCAAGGTTGGCTTCGCCAAATTGCGACTGTAGCACGACGACCTTTTCATTCCCAGTGCTTGCTGAATTCAACCCGGAGAGACCCCTGCGGGTGAGGGCCTTGCTGACTCTTTCACGCACTGCATGCTCGTCTGATCCACGAGCCAGGCAGAATATCTTGGAAGTTTTCTCCGATTTCCTGTAGAGATGTAAGATATGTGCGCCCAAGGCGCCGGTAGCTCCGGTCAGAACCTGCATTGGTTAGCGGGAAATTGCAGTCGATGAACTAAGCATGCATACCACTACGTCCAAACGATCTGTCCCATGTACGCCGCCGTGCACAGCTACTGTTGTGTCTGAACAGCTCTCTTCGAAATTACTGTACTTTTCAGCAAGATCAAGCATAATTTGATGCTCATCCTCGCTATCTTCGTAAGATTCTCCGCGGCGTAGCTTGACTATGAACTCGCTCAACCTGGACACACCATGTGAGACCATGTAAAGTACGCAGAGCAGATCTGACGTACTTCTTGACAGTGCCACAGTCTTCCACAACACTAAGCGGCAGCTCTGATGAAGTCTGTGGGAGTAACTGCAAACCCACGTCAGTCCCGTGGAAACGAACGTCTTGCAGTAAGCTTACCTGATTCAAACCATATCTGATCTGCATGCATGCCACCGAGTCCACCCCATAGGCAAAGAGATCATCCTCTTCAGCCAGCCTCTTGCTCTTCAACACCACACCCTCAATCAGGTCAGCAATGAAGCGCGAGACCTCCACATCCGCAACCTCAGCCCCTCCACCAACACTTAGCTGCTCGTACGCCCGCTCGATCACCTGCTCATACTGCTCCTCTGCTTTCCTTCTCATCACGGTCCCCTTACTGCTCTTCTCCAACACCTCAGGACCCCACGCCATTGGCACCAGCATATTCCTGGGTATCCGCGCATGGCCCTGGCTCTCCTCATTCAGCTTCTCGATCAGCGGCTTCACGGCATCCACCAGCTCCTCGTCGGCCGTCGACTCGAACTCCTTCGTCCGGAACAGCAGCGCGCCCGGGAAGGGCCTGCCGTTGCCGAAGATCAGCGCATCGTCCAGGAACGGGCTGGCCGCGATGACGGCTTCCAGCGGGGCGGGGTCGAATTTCTTGCCCGTGACTAGCGTGAGCTGCGAGTCGGCGCGCGAGTGGTATTTCCAGGCGGCGGGAACGGCGGGGTGCGGGACGAGCAGGTCGGCGGTTGCGAATGAGCCGTCGTCCCGGTTGGTTTTGGCCTGGCGGAAGATGTCAGCCAAGCTCAAGGGCAGCCCTGAGGCTCCGTACCATGTGCGGCCATCCTGGCCGTATGACAAGCTCGAAGGTTCCGTCGTCCTGCTTCTCGAACTGGAGGAAGTCGGCGCCGGACGAGCAGCGGAGGTATTGCCAGTCCTTGTCTCTTGCGTAGTTGCGATGCGACGACATCAGGAAGCCGCACTCGGCGCTCCCGTACCTCGACACCAAGTTCACGCCCCTGTCCACCAGCCGGTCACCCACCTCGGCCGGGAGCGCTGCGCCGCCCACGCCCACGATCTCCATGCTGTTGAGATTGTGCAGCCCGGTGGAGTCTGCCTCCATCATTTGCAGAACGTACGGCACAGAGGAAAAGTACCTGACAGCCGGCATCTCGCCCTTGTCAGCGCACAGGGCTGCCGTCTCCAGGCAAGAGTTGATGTTCGCCGCGGTGATTGGGAGTTCCTTGGCCGGAAAAAGCCAGATCGGGGCGTCGCTGGCCCATGCCCGGAACAGGTCGGCGATTCCGCCGTGGTAAAGGGGCGTGGTTGTGAATGTGGCTTTCTCGGAGTCTGCGGGCAGGTGCGGCAGGACGCACACAGCAGCGCGGTGGCTCTGCGGAATGGGCTTCGGTAGCCCAGAAGACGTACCGGATGTGTGATGCAGATATGCAATGGACATGTGCTCAACTTCATGCTTGGAGAAGCTGTCTGGAGGGCTGTCGGCTTCTGTGATGGTATGGCATATGTCCTTGGCGACGGCAGAGGTCAGAGAGAACGGCTGCAAAGGCTTGCGGGACCAGTTGGCCGATTCGCTGGCGCTCTTTTGGGCGTGTTGCTGGTAGGTTTCGTCGTAGAGCAAGATGGAGACGTCGCAGGTCCGGCAAAGGTGCGAGACGGCTGACGGGTGACATTGGGGGGCAATCAAAAGAACTGCATGGCCGAGGCGCATCAGGGCCAGCCAGGCGAGGAGGAAATCCAGAGAGCTAGGGCACAGCAGGGCCACTGTTTGCTTGCCGGCGAGCTGCTCGCCAAGAGCCCGTGACATCAACCCGGCAACCGCCAGAGAACCTTTGCGGACGGCAGAAAACGAGAGCACGCGGTGGCCCCATGGAAGCCTCCGGTCTCCTGGCGGGGCGAAGAAGCCGACGGCCGGTTTCTCCGGAACAAGTTGCGCCTGGAGGTCAACGAACTCATTGACGTTGCTGACGGCGCGCCGGCCGCTGCTCAAGCGCGCGGCCTGGCCAAGGGTGCAGGTGAAGTAGTTGGTGTCCATGGGGGGCAGCGAGCAGAGCGGAAGGGACAGAGGTGCGCGCGCGGTCGGGACAGTCGAGGTCAAAGAACGGCATGGCCGGGCGGTGGAGGCGGAGCGGAGGCGAGTGATGAGATCATCAGCGGCGCATTCCTTCCTTTGCCGGCCACCACCTCACCTCGCGCATCTCTTGGGGCCCCGCACCGCCGCCACTGGGCTCACCACGGCCTCTCGGCCGCATCTCAGCGAGGCCAGGGCAGCGACGCACCGCCAGCCAGAGCGCCCGCCGCCTCGCAGGTCTCCGCGCACTCCGTCGCCTTGGCAAGCGCGGTCTATGTCCCTCGCTATCGAACCGCGCTCCCCCTCTCTGCCCTCCAGCCCACCCCACCCTCGATTCCCTGTTCGGGAAAGGAGCGCCACGACCCTGACGTACCCGGATGTCCCTCGCCAGCTCGCCTTGACCCGCTGGGGCAAGTATGCAACGGGCACGCGCCGCTTTTCACTCTGCGCCTCTGTCAAGCCGTCAAGCTTGACATGCTGCGATGCTCGCGCCAGCCAGAGTCTCTCCGGCCTCTCCCGTCCGTCCCCATGTTCCACCAGCACCACAGCCAAATGCGGGAACTCCCAGCAACCGCCGTCCTCGCGCCTCTACCGATCCATGCACGACAGCCGGTGCGGACCCCGACACCCGACGACCCCCGGGCTCAGCCTCCAAACCACTCGCACCGGCGCCTCTTCCGCCTGCCTCTACTCCTGCGCCTCCGCAGCCTCCGACTCCTACGGCCCAGACCGCTCCAGGGAGAAGACCTCCTCACCTTGTTCGGCGCTCTCCTGCTCGACCCGGACCTCTCTCCACGCACCGCCGGATGGATCGAGGTGTTTTCCCGTGGCGACGGGGATCTGTGCGGGGGCGCTTGTGGTCGTCGTGGTGTTGGCGGTGCTGTGTACGCAGGTGCTGGAGGAGAGGGGGAAGGAAAGGGTGGCGGGACGGCAGGGGAGGTCCCGTCCCGGGGATAGGGGGTTTGAGTTGTTTGGCTACGTCACGTCTCGGGGGAATTGGAGATGGGGAGCAAAGGCGATGCCGTGCCGCCTTCCATCGCGGACAAACTTTTTTCAGCCTGTCAATGCACCCTGGCTCCTTCACAGTCGGTTTAGCGATGAGAGCGTTGGCTCATGGTAGCGATTCTTGTGCAGTTTCCCTGGGCATATGCACAGCGGAGACCACCTCTAGTGTACGCACTCTTCCTCACTCCCAGCCCGTTCAATCCATCTACTCGTCAAGCACCGACAGGCGTCATATAAGCCTTGACATGCTCACCGTAAAACGCTGGCAAGAACGTATCGCGGAACTTCAGCTCCGAGGGACTGGATTCCGCCAACTTCATGTCAAACTTCCGGTAAACGTGCGCGAAGCAGAGCCGCAGCTCCGCCCATGCAAGACTGTCGCATCCCGTCAGTTTCTCAACCTCTTCCACATCGGGCTGGCCACGCATTTTCCGGGTAAAAAGGGGGGATGGACTCACTTGATTCCCAAGCACATCCGCGGCCCGCGCGAGAAAGCGACGAGCCAGTTGTCGAGATCCGGGTTCTCGAGCCATCGCTCAGGGCGGAAAGCGTGCGGTTCGGGGAAGATATCGGGGTTGAAGTGGACGAAGATGCTGCTGCACGAGACGACCGTCTGAGAGATCCTCCTGTCAGACACCCTGAAGAGACGGATGGCAAGGCGCGAACTTACACCGCCAGGCACACTCGTCCCCGCAATCGTCGCACCCTCCTCCGGCACCACCCTCAGCAACCCCGCCACCACGCCCGACGACATCCTCAACGCCTCCTTGATCACCGCGTCCAAGTACGGCAGCCTCTCCAGCTCCCTCGCACCCGGCGCCGGCCCGCCCTCCACCACCGGCCACGCCGCCCTCAATTCCTCCTTCAACCGCTCGTACTCCCCCGGCTGCCTGAGCAGATGGAAACTCCCGACCATCAGCGCATTACCCACCGTATCCTACAGTGCTCGCCTTCAGGTCAGCTAGCGTCACCCAGCGACAACGGAGAAGAGAAGGGGTCCCGTACCGCACCCGCAAACATCAACGCCTGCGCTTCTTCGTACAGGCTCCCCTCGCCGGGCACGTCCTTGGCGCCGCCCCTCCACGCGGTCTCGTCCATCAGCCGGTGGTACACCGTCATGTCGTGCGGCAGGCCATCCAGCCCCGTCTTCGGATCCCGCAGCAGCCCGCGGATCTGCGCGCGCAGCAGCACCTGCAGCTGGATCAGGCCCTCGGTGGCCGGGCTCAGCAGCACGGCCAGCGGCGGCGGGCAGCCCATGATGAGGGCCTTGTACCACGCGGCGTGCTTGAAGCGCACGAAGACGGCCGTGCTGGCGTCCATGGCCGTCAGGATCGGCGCGGCGAAGGCCGGGGCCGCCGTCGCGGCGATGGAGGCGCCGAAGCAGAGGTACGTGATCACGTCCATGGTCATGCAGCGGAAGGCGTAGAAGAGGTCTGCCGGGCCGGCGCTCGGGGCGGCGAAGGCGCTGCACAGGTCCGCGACCTTGGCCGCGACCAGGGGCTCGGCGCGGGCGATGGCGGCGGGCGAGAAGGACTTGGCCAGCACGTCCTTGCGCGGCTTGGCCTCGCGGTAGGTGAGGAAGCCGAAGGAGGAGCGGTCCTCGCCGAACGAGTGGTAGAGGGACCGCTCCTTGTCCCAGCGGTTGCGGTTGCTGTAGATGTCGTGGTAGGCTTGCGGGGCGGAGAAGTGCAGCTGCGCGTCCACTCTGCATCAGCCTTGAAGCGCTGGCGTGCTGCGCCGTCCCCTCCCGCCCGAGCGTCCACCCGGTGCTTGTGCAGGCGCGTGGAAGGAACGCAGCAACCCTACCTCGTCGGGCCCGACGCGGACCACGGCGCCGTACCGCGCGTGCAGCCCTTCCAGCTCGTGGCAGAACGACGCCTCCCGCACGCACTCCACCCAGGCCTTCCAGCAGCCCGTCAGCGCGGCGGCGCGGGGCCCAGGGAAGCGCGCCAGCGGGTGCAGGCTCGCGTTGTAGAGCGCGCGGTAGACGCACCAGCTCGCGGCGGCGGCGAGCGCGAGCAGCGTGGCGGGGCGGCCTGACGACGGGAGCCCGGGAAGGCGGTCCAGGATGGCGGCTGGGCAGCCGGGCCAGCCCTCGTCGATGGCGCCGTGCGGCGGATCCATGGTGGTGGTGATGGGCGTTTCGAAGTCGTGCGGCGGCCCGGTGGTGTGGGCTGGCTGCCTTGCTGCTGCAGGGTGGACGAGCGGCCGTCTTTACCTGGTTGCGGCCTTGCTGGAGGGAGCGCGGCGGGCGGCCGGGGTGGTGAGGTGAGGTGGCTCGTGGAGTGGGGTCGGCATGTGGAAGGGCGATCGTGTGCCGGGCCACTTGCTGCTTTGGGGAGCCGGGCGCGCAGGGGTGGTGCTTCGGGAAGGTGGCGGCCGCGTCGGAAAAAGGCTCTCCGCGAGAAGGGGGGCGGACAGGGCAGCATCCGGGCAGACTTGCTTTTTCTTTCTTGGTGGATGGGCGTGCGGGGGGGGGGGGGGGGGGGGCTTGACGGGTGCGTGAGGGTGCCGCAA